>CAJNDT010002304.1:0-33216 GCA_905221615.1 Symbiodinium sp. CCMP2592 | reverse complement strand
TCCGAGTACTGCACTGGCCACACAAACCGAAGCCCGAGCATCCGAGTACTGCGATGGCCACACAGAACCAAGCCCAGAGCATCCGAGTACTGCACTGGCCACACCGAATGAAGCCCAGAGCATCCGAGTGCTGCCGTGGCCATACACAACGAAGAGCATCCGAATACTGCACTGGCCACGCAGAACCAAGCCCAAGGCATCCGAGTACTGCACTGGCCACACGGAAGACCCTCTTGCAGGCTCTTAGAGGGCTGTAGCCCACTCTTAAACCTCTGAGAGAGCAGACAAAGAGCCTCTGTGGGCTGGGGAAAATCTCACCAGCACCCTTCAGAGCCTCTGAGAAAGAAGCAAAAGCTCCTCTGTGGGCTGGGGAAGACCCTCTTGGAGGCTCTGAGAGGGCTGTAGCCCAGTGCCAAGACCCCTCTTAAAGCCTCTGAGAGAGGCTCTTAAAGCCTCTGAGAAAGCAGCAAAAGCTCCTCTGTGGGCTGGGGAAGACCTTCTTAGAGGCTCCGAGCACTGCCAAGACCCCTCTTAGAGCCTCTGAGAGAGCAGACAAGATGCTCTGTGGGCTGGGAACCCTTCTTAGAGCCTCTGAGAGAGGCTCTTAGAGCCTCAGCGAGAGCTCTCCAGAGACCAAATGAAAGGCCTTCACCACCTTGCTCTCCCTTCTTAGACCCTCTGAGAAAAGCTCTTAGAGCCTCTGAGAGAGCTCTCCAGAGTCCAAATGAAAGGCTTTCACCACCTTGCTCTCGTCGCCCAAAGCCTTCTCCCGTGCCAGGAATCGTTTGACCTGCTTCTTTGCCGTTTCCAGCATCTGCTTAGGGCTGGGGAAGACCCTCTGAAAGGCTCTGAGAGGGCTGTAGCCCACTGCCAAGACCCCTCTTGGAGCAGCTTAGTGAGTCTCTGAAAGCCTCTGAGAGAGCAGCAAGGTGCGCTCTGTGGGCTGGGGAAGACCCTCCGAGTACTGCACTGGCCACACAGAATGAAGCCCAGGACATCCGAGTACTGCGCTGGCCACACAGAAAATGAAGCCCGGAGCATCCGAATACTGCACTGGCCGCGCAGAACCAAGCCCAGAGCATCCGAGTACTGCACTGGCCATACAGAATGAAGCCCAGAGCATCCGAGTATTGCGATGGCCACACAGAATGAAGCCCAGGGCACTCGAGTACTGCACCGGCCATGCACAACGAAGAGCATCCGAGTACAGCCCAGAGCATCCGAGTACTGCACTGGACACACAGAATGAAGCCCAAAGCATCCGAAGACTGCACTGGCCACACAGAATGAAGCCCAGAACATCCGAGTACTGCGCTGGCCACACAGAATGAAGCCCAGAGCATCCGAATACTGCACTGGCCGCGCAGAACCAAGCCCAGAGCATCCGAGTACTGCACTGGCCATAGAGAATGAAGCCCAGAGCATCCGAGTATTGCGATGACCACACAGAATGAAGCCCAGAGCATCCGAGTACTGCACTGGCCACACAAAATGAAGCCCAGAGCATCCGAGAACTGCCCTGGACATCCGACTACTGCACTGGCCACACAGAACCAAGCCCGCATCCGAGTACTGCACTGGCCCCACAGAACCGAGCCCAGAGCATCCGAGTACTGCACTGGCCACACAGAACGAAGCCCAGAGCATCCGAGTACTGCGATGGCCACACAGAACCAAGCCCAGAGCATCCGAGTACTGCACTGGCCCCACAGAACCGAGCCCAGAGCATCCGCGTACGGCACTGGCCACACAGAATGATGCCCAGAGCATCCGAGTACTGCACTGGCCACACAGAACCAGCCCCAGAGCATCCGAATACTGCGCCGGCCACACAGAACGAAGCCCAGAGCATCCGAGTACTGCACTGGCCACACAGAATGAAGCCCAGAACATCCGAGTACTGCACTGGCCACACAAAACGAAGCCCAGAGCATCCGAGTACTGCGATGGCCACACAGAACCAAGCCCAGAGCATCCGAGTACTGCACTGGCCACACAGAATGAAGCCCAGAGCATCCGAGTGCTGCCGTGGCCATACACAACGAAGAGCATCCGAATACTGCACTGGCCACGCAGAACCAAGCCCAAGGCATCCGAGTACTGCACTGGCCACACAGGATGACGCCCAGAGCATCCGAGTACTGCCCTGGCCATGCACAAGGAAGAGCACCCGAGTACTGCACTGGCCACACAGAACCAAGCCCAGCGCATCCGAGTGACAATCTAACCCCCCTCACGACGCCAACAACCGACAATCCAGAGGCACACAGACCAGGATGGGACCGTGACAGCCATCCAACGCCTCCCTCACCGGACCCTTCACGATTGCCACCGACCGACAATCCGGACCCCTGACAATTGCCGCCGGCCGCCAATCCGAGCGAGCCTGCCGACAATCCAAGGGGCAAAAAGACCCCGAAGAAGGGGTAAAGCTCTAGTGCAAAATCCCAGAACCCATATAAAAAAAAAACAGACCAAGCAATGCAATGAGGCGGCCGTTGCTTCGCACAGCCGCTCCGGGCTTGCCGTCGGGGTCCTTGCCCGGCGGGGGCCGGAATCGAACCGCGGACCCAACGTTGCGAAACGATGCGCTCCCTGCCCAACCAGCACGACCCTCGCGATTGCCACCTCGCGACAATCCCCAGAAAACAAACAGCTTACGGTTGCCACCTGCTGACGATCTGAGCCCTTTATGCTGGCCGCCCGCTGACACACCAAAGGGGCAAAGCACAAGCTATTGCACTCCTGGGAGCTGCCGTTGTGACTATCCTCCCAGGGCTGAGGAGCCGACCAGGAGCCAAGAGCCAACTCGCCGCATGTACCATCATACCGCAAGCGGTCATTCTTGACAGACCCTTTCAACACTCTTTGGGCCTACGAACGAGCACTCCAACACCAAAACTGGTCCAACAGTCTCCCTACACGAAGCACACACATAAGCCGAACAACACCCGGTCCACATTTTGGCCGAAACCGTGAGAGACAACCGTCTTGAGACATCACTTCCCCATAACCTGACCGTTTACATTAAAAAAACACTCTACGATAGTGAAACATAGCTGAGGCACGGAAACCTATAATTGCGGTTCGGCCCGAGCGAGCTAGATCATAATGCGTCGTCGCGTCGCTGGGTATGGGGTTCTGGGCTTAGCCCCTCGCCATCTCCACGCGTTGTGCCGGGGAGGAGGGACCGGGACTCGCGAGTGGTGCTCCCGCTCGGCCCTCCCCCCAGCTTGCCTGTTGCTGGGGTTCTCGGCTTTGCCCCTCGCCATTCCGATGCGCAAGGCGGGGCCAGGGGGGACCGGGACTCGCGAGTGGTGCTCCCGCTCGGCCCCCCTGACCCCTCACTCTTTTTGCCCGCCGCGCGAAGACGCATCGGTGGCATCACGCCAGTGGCTGGACCTGGGCGGCGGGGAGGGGGGCCGGGGATCCCGGACGCAAGGCAGCCTAGGGTACCCAAAGGGTTCGGGACCTAAAGCCCTGGAGGAAACCCAGCAACCCCACAGAGAACCCTGCGCACCTGCACTCCAAACCTTGCTGCCTCACAGCCCCATGCCTTCCAACCTCCGAAGCCACACCCTGAACAAAACCACGAGCCTCGCGCACTCCGACCTTGCAGCCTACGAAAACCCAAACCACCTCGGAACTCCCTGAAACCTGGCAGGGGAGGGTCCGGCGAGTCGAAGCGAAGCGACGAGGTCCAGACCTGGGCGCCGGGGAGGGGGGCCGGGGATCCCGGACGCAAGGCAGCCTAGGGTACCCAAAGGGCTCGGGACCTAAAGCCCTGAAGGAAACCCAGCAACCCCACAGAAAACCCTGCGCACCTGCACTCCAAACCTTGCTGCCTCACAGCCCCATGCCTTCCAACCTCCGAAGCCACACCCTGAACAAAACCACAAGCCTCGCGCACTCCGACCTTGCAGCCTACGAAAACCCAAACCACCTCGGAACTCCCTGAAACCTGGCAGGGGAGGGTCCGGCGAGTCGAAGCGAAGCGACGAGGTCCAGACCTGGGCGCCGGGGAGGAGGGCCGGGGATCCCGGACGCAAGGCAGCCTAGGGTACCCAAAGGGCTCGGGACCTAAAGCCCTGAAGGAAACCCAGCAACCCCACAGAGAACCCTGCGCACCTGCACTCCAAACCTTGCTGCCTCACAGCCCCATGCCTTCCAACCTCCGAAGCCACACCCTGAACAAAACCACAAGCCTCGCGCACTCCGACCTTGCAGCCTACGAAAACCCAAACCACCTCGGAACTCCCTGAAACCTGGCAGGGAAGGGTCCGGCGAGTCGAAGCGAAGCGACGAGGTCCAGACCTGGGCGCCGGGAAGGGGGCCGGGGATCCCGGACGCAAGGCAGCCTAGGGTACCCAAAGGGCTCGGGACCTAAAGCCCTGAAGGAAACCCAGCAAACCCGGGCACCAAACCCCAGCAATCCCTCAACAATAAAAGGCCTCAATCTAGTCTAGCCCGAACCAACAGAGAGCAATCGCGGAGCAGACAACTTGGCAGACGACGAGCTTGAAGGCTTATGCAACGGCCCACTAAAAGCAGTGAAACCACAAGCACCCCCAAACCCCGGCCCAACCAGCACGACCCTCGCGATTGCCACCTCGCGACAATCCCCAGAAAACAAACAGCTTACGGTTACCACCTGCTGACGATCTGAGCCCTTTATGCTGGCCGCCCGCTGACACACCAAAGGGGCAAAGCACAAGCTATTGCACTCCTGGGAGCTGCCGTTGTGACTATCCCCCCAGGGCTGAGGAGCCGACCAGGAGCCAAGAGTCAACTCGCCGCATGTACCATCATACCGCAAGCGGTCATTCTTGACAGACCCTTTCAACACTCTTTGGGCCTACGAACGAGCACTCCAACACCAAAACTGGTCCAACAGTCTCCCTACACGAAGCACAGACATAAGCCGAACAACACCCGATCCACATTTTGGCCGAAACCGTGAGAGACAACCGTCTTGAGACATCACTTCCCCATAACCTGACCGTTTACATTAAAAAAACACTCTACGATAGTGAAACATAGCTGAGGCACGGAAACCTATAATTGCGGTTCGGCCCGAGCGAGCTAGATCATAATGCGTCGTCGCGTCGCTGGGTATGGGGTTCTGGGCTTAGCCCCTCGCCATCTCCACGCGTTGTGCCGGGGAGGAGGGACCGGGACTCGCGAGTGGTGCTCCCGCTCGGCCCTCCCCCCAGCTTGCCTGTTGCTGGGGTTCTCGGCTTTGCCCCTCGCCATTCCGATGCGCAAGGCGGGGCCAGGGGGGACCGGGACTCGCGAGTGGTGCTCCCGCTCGGCCCCCCTGACCCCTCACTCTTTTTGCCCGCCGCGCGAAGACGCATCGGTGGCATCACGCCAGTGGCTGGACCTGGGCGGCGGGGAGGGGGGCCGGGGATCCCGGACGCAAGGCAGCCTAGGGTACCCAAAGGGCTCGGGACCTAAAGCCCTGGAGGAAACCCAGCAACCCCACAGAGAACCCTGCGCACCTGCACTCCAAACCTTGCTGCCTCACAGCCCCATGCCTTCCAACCTCCGAAGCCACACCCTGAACAAAACCACGAGCCTCGCGCACTCCGACCTTGCAGCCTACGAAAACCCAAACCACCTCGGAACTCCCTGAAACCTGGCAGGGGAGGGTCCGGCGAGTCGAAGCGAAGCGACGAGGTCCAGACCTGGGCGCCGGGGAGGGGGGCCGGGGATCCCGGACGCAAGGCAGCCTAGGGTACCCAAAGGGCTCGGGACCTAAAGCCCTGAAGGAAACCCAGCAACCCCACAGAAAACCCTGCGCACCTGCACTCCAAACCTTGCTGCCTCACAGCCCCATGCCTTCCAACCTCCGAAGCCACACCCTGAACAAAACCACAAGCCTCGCGCACTCCGACCTTGCAGCCTACGAAAACCCAAACCACCTCGGAACTCCCTGAAACCTGGCAGGGGAGGGTCCGGCGAGTCGAAGCGAAGCGACGAGGTCCAAACCTGGGCGCCGGGGAGGAGGGCCGGGGATCCCGGACGCAAGGCAGCCTAGGGTACCCAAAGGGCTCGGGACCTAAAGCCCTGAAGGAAACCCAGCAACCCCACAGAGAACCCTGCGCACCTGCACTCCAAACCTTGCTGCCTCACAGCCCCATGCCTTCCAACCTCCGAAGCCACACCCTGAACAAAACCACAAGCCTCGCTGATGGTGGCCATCCCAGGGGAGCCGAAGTCAGCGAGTCAAACGACAACTGACACCGGACCAGCTGCATCAAGGACTCCATGGCCTAACGGCCAAGGCGCTCCGGTCGAATCTCTGTGCGGGAATCCCGGAGAGATGGGTGGTTCGATTCCCCCTGGAGTCACTTCCCCCTTTGCACGGCTTCGCCCCGCCACCGCCCCCTTTCCACCAACCCCCACCACGATTGCCACCTGTTGGCAATCTGTACCCCCCTCAAGATTGCCACCTGTTGGCAATCTGTACCCCCTAAGATTGCCACCTGCTGACAATCTAGATCCCCTGTGATTGCCACCTGTTGGCAATCTGTACCCCGCTACGATTGCCGCCTTCCGACAATCTAGACCCCCTAAGATTGCCACCTGCTGACAATCTAGATCGCCGGTGATTGCCACCCGTTGGCAATCTATAACCCCCCCCCCCCCCTTAAGATTGCCACCTGCTGACAATCTAGATCTCATGTGATTGCCACCTGTTGGCAATCTATACCCCCCCCCCTACGATTGCCACCTTCTGACAATCTAGACCCCCTAAGATTGCCACCTGCCGGCAATCCATCAGGCCTGGCAAGTGGCAGCTAAGCACCAAAAACGCAGGTGTGATTGCCACCTGTTGGCAATGTGACCCCCCCCCCCTTAAGATTGCCACCTGCTGACAATCTAGATCTCCTGTGATTGCCACCTGTTGGCAATCTATACCCCCCCCCCCTACGATTGCCGCCTTCTGACAATCTAGACCCCCTAAGATTGCCACCAGCCGGCAATCCATCAGGCCTGGCAAATGGCAGCTAAGCACCAAAAACGCAGGTGTGATTGCCACCTGTTGGCAATGTGACCCCCCCCCCCACCAACCAGGATTGCCATCTTCCGACAATCTAGACCCCTCAGGAACACAAGGGGGGACCCTCCCACGAAAGAAAAATCTCCCGAGCCTAGGCAGAAACGCCCCCGAGAACCTTGACCTTCTTTCAAACAACAAAGACACCAAAACCGCGGCAATCCCTAAACACTACTAAAGCTTCAACCAAGAGCAGCCCGAGCAAACAGGGAGCACTCGTAGGGCCGACGACGAGTTCGAAGGCATAAGGAACGGCCCCCTCAAAGCAGTAAAACCACAAGCGCCCCCAAAGCCCAGCACTCCCTCAACAATAAGAAAGCCTCAATCTAGTCTAGCCCGAACCAACAGAGAGCAATCGCGGAGCAGACAACGGGGCAGACGACGAGCTTGAAGGCTTATGCAACGGCCCACTAAAAGCAGTGAAACCACAAGCACCCCCAAACCCCGGCAATCCCTCAACACTAACAAAGCCTCAATTTAGTCTAGCCCCAACCAACAGAGAGCAATCGCGGAGCAGACGACAACTTTTAAGGCTTAAGCAACGGCCCCCTCAAAGCAGTGAAACCACAAGAACCACCAAGACCCGGCAATCCTTTTACACTCACAGGGCTCTAAACCTAACTTAACCCGAACAAACAGAGCACAATCGCAGGGCACACGCAAAACTTTAGGACCTAAGGACCAGCCCCCCTAAAGCAGAGCAAGCCTTCGTGGGAGATGCTCGGGGCGCCTGTGAGCGCAGTCCACATGGACCCCCTTAAGGCAGAGAAAGCCTTCGGGTGAGATGCTCGCACTCGGACCCCTCCGCCTCCGAGCCCCAACCCACCTCGCACCCCTGAAACTTCGCGAGGGGGGACCCGGCCGCGCCAGAAAAAAGTTCAAAGGTTTCGATCCCCAACCCGGAAAAAGTGCCGAAAAACACGATTGTCAGAAACGGGCTTTTTTACCAAACCCCAGCAAACCCATAACAATCAGAAAGACTCAATTTAGTCTAGCCCGAACCAACAGAGAGCAATCGCAGTGCAGACAAGGAGGATTGAGGCTTAAGGCGCAGCCCCCTTAAAAGAAAGGGATGCAGCTGCTGGCTTCGCGTGAGATGCTTCAGGGCGCCTTTCTGCGCAGTCTCAAAAAACTGCGCTGGCGAACCCTAAACCCTAAACCCTAAACCCTAAACCCTAAACCCTAAACCCTAAACCCTAAACCCTAAACCCTAAACCCTAAACCCTAAATTTAGAAGGCGCAGGCGCCAAGATGCGACAGCGTAGTTTGTTGGTTTGACAGTAGAATGGAAGAAGAAAGCACGAAATTCTCCTACGAAAGCCCGAAATCCTCTCCACGAAGGCCCGGAAGTTGGCACAACCCAGTAGGAGAATTTAAGTAAATTGGAGGATGGACCCCCGACAAAAGGTTTAAGTACATTGAGGTAATATGGCCCTGTCAAGGCACTGGAGGACATCAGATGGCAAGCTTTGTGAGCCATTTTGCCTGGAGGCCAGCAAAAAAAGATTTTCTTCAGCTGACAACCAGCCACCAACAGCCTCCTGGGGCAAGCTTTGCAAGCCATTTCGCTTGGAGGCCAACAAAAAAAGATCTTTTTCAGCTGACAACTAGCCACAAACAGCCTCCTGAAACAAGCTTTGTGAGCCATTTCGCCTGGAGGCCAACGAAACAAGATTTTCTTCGGCTGACAACCAGCCACAAACAGCCTCCTGGGCAAGCTTTGTGAGCCATTTCGCCTGCAGGCCAATAAAAAAAGATGTTCTTCAGCTGACAACCAGCCACAAAACAGCCCCCTGGGGCAAGCTTTGCGAGCCATGTCGCCGGAGGCCAATAAAAAAAGATGTTCTTCAGCTGACAACCAGCCACAAAACGGCCTCCTGGCGCAAGCTTTGCGAGCCATTTCGCCTGCAGGCCAACAAAAAAAGATTTTCTTCAGCTGACAACCAGCCACAAACAGCCTCCTGGGGCAAGCTTTGTGAGCCATTTCGCCTGGAGGCCACTAAAAAAAGATTTTCTTCAGCTGACAACCAGCCAGAAACAGCCTCCTGGGGCAAGCTTTGTGAGCCATTTCGCCTGGAGGCAACTAAAAAAAGATTTTCTTCAGCTGACAACCAGCCACAAACAGCCTCCTGGGGCAAGCACAGAGCAGGATAAATAGAAATTGTATTTGCCACACCGTTGGGAAGCACCAAGATGCCAGCAAACAGTGCAGAACAAAAACACACCATTTTGTTAACCCTTGTTGTTGTGCTCAACATCCTTGAAACAAGAAGTCAAGAACCAGTGCAGAAAAAAAAAGCCCCATTGTGATAGTCCTAGTTGTCGTGCTCAACATTCTTAAAACAAGAAGCCAAGAACCAGTGCAGAAAAAAAGCCCCATTTTGTTAGTCCTCGTTGTCGTGCTCAACATCCTTAAAACAAGAAGCCAAGAACCAGTGCAGAAAAAAAGCCCCATTTTGTTAGTCCTGGTTGTCGTGCTCAACATCCTTGAAACAAGAAGCCAAGAACCAGTGCAGAAAAAAAGCCCCATTTTGTTAGTCCTAGTTGTCGTGCTCAACATCCTTAAAACAAGAAGCCAAGAACCAGTGCAGAAAAAAAAGCCCCATTTTGTTAGTCCTGGTTGTCGTGCTCAACATCCTTGAAACAAGAAGCCAACAACCGGCCCCTTCCCCCACCGGACCTCTCACGATTGACACCTGCTGTCAATCTGGCAAGGGAGTGTGACAGCCATCCGCCGGGAGGGTCCAGAGCTACTGACAATCCAAAGGGGCAAACGGCCAGCAAGGGAGTGTGACAGCCATCCGCCCCCTTTCCACCAAGCTCCACCCAGATTGCCACCAGCTGACAATCTGAAGCCCTGAAGATTGCCACCTGCTGACAATCCAAAGGGGCAACCGGCCAGCAAGGGAGTGTGACAGCCATCCGCCCCCTTTCCACCAAGCTCCACCCAGATTGCCACCAGCTGACAATCTGAAGCCCTGAAGATTGCCACCTGCTGACAATCCAAAGGGGCAACCGGCCAGCAAGGGAGTGTGACAGCCATCCGCCCCCTATCCACCAACCCCCACCACGATTGCCACCTATTGGCAATCTGTACCCCCTTAAGATTGCCACCTGTTGGCAATCTGTACCCCCCTAAGATTGCCACCTGCTGACAATCTAGATCCCCTGTGATTGCCACTTCTTGGCAATCTGTACCCCCTTAAGATTGCCACCTGTTGGCAATCTGTACCCCCCTAAGATTGCCACCTGCTGACAATCTAGATCCCCTGTGATTGCCACCTGTTGGCAATCTGTACCCCCCTACGATTGCCGCCTTCTGACAATCTAGACCCCCTAAGATTGCCACCCCTTTGGGGCCTGGAGATTGTCACTCGGGGCCTGGCGATTGTCACTTTGGGGCCTGGAGATTGTCACCTGGGGCCTGGCGATTGTCACTTTGGGGCCTGGAGATTGTCACTCGGGGCCTGGCGATTGTCACTTTGGGGCCTGGAGATTGTCACCTGGGGCCTGGAGATTGTCACCTGGGGCCTGGCGATTGTCACTTTGGGGCCTGGAGATTGTCACTTTGGGGCCTGGAGATTGTCACTTTGGCGTTGTGGGTGGCCTGGTTGCAAGTTTTTGCAGGTTTTGAGAGGTTTTTAAAGGCTCAGAGTGGTTTTAAAACGTTCTAAGTGGCTTCCGAAGTTATTTCAAAGGGCTTTAAGCAGTCTTGAAGCCGGGCAAAATTGACACCCACCGTCAATCTACGACCGCCCGGGGACCAGGATTTCCCCGACCCGCGCGCGTACACACAATGCGCTTTTGGACCCTCCGCTCGCACCCCAAGGGGG
Organism: Symbiodinium sp. CCMP2592; assembly: GCA_905221615.1. Lineage (NCBI taxonomy): Eukaryota > Dinophyceae > Suessiales > Symbiodiniaceae > Symbiodinium > Symbiodinium sp. CCMP2592. The sequence goes on along the minus strand of CAJNDT010002304.1, from coordinate 22,320 downwards.
GCATGCCAGGTGTCTTTTGGAAGCTAGTAATGGCGTTGAACTACAGCGACTGCTGTACGCGCCAGTTCACTAGCGAAGCGGCCTCCAAATACCTAAAAAGAGCCGAGGTGCCTTCCTTGAGCATTCCAAAAGTAGGCCACGGTCATACTTTTGGGATGTGTGCCACGGACGCGCTTTGCGCGAGGATCGGTTTGTTTTCCTCAGTGCCAAGGGCCAAGGGGGCTTCCCATTGAGCCTGTCAACGGGAACGCGTGTACTCGCTCGCGGGTGCGCGTTACTACCGGGGATCCGATCTATCTCCAATCGGTGAACACATATGGGCGAAGGATGTTTCAATCCGACCAGAAACATCGGGGAAGCAGGGAGCGTGTGCTGCGGGACATTCTCTTATAAGGCGCCTAAAATAAGGCCATCCCAGTACTAAGTACGCTGGGGGGTGCCTTCGAAGACCTTCACACTCTCATACTTCCCACGCATGCATTCACTGAACATGTCCAAGCCAAGGACTGATTTTTGGTGCAAGCGACTCGGCTGCAATTAAACACGTGCATGTCCACGGCCATCATCAACATATATGTTAACTCAACATGTGCTCGCCCAGGCATTGCTCTGGTGGTCGCAACTCGGCTGCAATCAAACATGTCCACGTCTAGAGCGTGCTTGCGTCATGCTTGCGTCATGCTTGCATCAATTTCCCTGCCGAAGCCAAGGCGCGGTCAGATGAGGCGAGAGCCGCCTCCAGACTGCATCTAGAATCTAGACGCAAACCTCGAGTCCGCACAAGCCTTTCAGGGAGTTTTCAAGGGTTAGTATGGCAGAATTGCCTCGCTTATTGGGGCTTTGGGAATGAAAACCTCTTGGAGAATTGTTTCGCTTATTGGGGCGTTAGGAAGGAAAACCTCTTGCAGAATTGTTTCGCTTATTGGGGCGCTAGTAAAGAAAATCTCTGGCAGAATTGCTTCGCTTATTGGAGCTTTTGGAATGAAAAACTCTTGCAGAATTGTTTCGCTTATTGGGGCGTTAGGAACCAAATTCTCTGGCAGAATTGTTTCGCTTATTGGGGCTTCAGGAATGAAAACGTCTTGCAGAATTGTTTCGCTTATTGGGGCGTTAGGAACCAAATTCTCTGGCAGAATTGTTTCGCTTATTGGGGCTTCCGGAATGAAATCCTCTTGCAGAATTGTTTCGCTTATTGGGGCGTTTGGAAGCAAAACCTCTCGCGGAATTGTTTCGCTTATTGGGGTGTTAGGAGCGGATATCTCTTGCTGAAGTGCGTCGTTTAGTGGGGAATTTGCTCTACGGGGTTCTTTCTGGCACACTCTTATCCGTAACAAATCGTACTCCCGGGTCTTGGTGATTCTTTCTGGCCCATTCTTATCCGAGGCAAGGAAAATAGACACCAAGTGTCAAGATCTGGGGGCTCCACTGCCACGCGGGGAGTGTAACGCATCGGGCGGGCTTTCCGGCCGGAAGGCGTGGGACGGCATCGGATATCGGCTGGCTTGAGTTGGACGGTCTGTACAAGAAGAACCGCTGCCTTGTTCGAGACAGCCCCGGCCTATTTAACTAGGTGGTAGTGATTGAGACGGGACGCCATGGAAGGAGCGGTAAAATTGCTTGGAACCAACTGCAAGCCAACGTCGCTGCCATCGTGCCTGCAGTGCGAGCAAGCACACTAGCACTCGCCTGCACCGCAGCCCAATTCGTGCTCAAGAGCATCAAAATAAAGCAAAAGTTCCGCAGCTTCCAGCGACAATCTAGGCCGAAGCTGCTTCGGACAGCAAGAGGGAAGGAATGGCAGCATAAGCTTCTCCGCCGGCCCTGCAGGTCAAATCGAAATGTACCCGAGCAACCGGCGCCGATGGGCCGACGTCGAGGACGAGGAGGAACAGGTGGCATGAAGCAAGCTAGCAGTCAAGGCGTACGGCGTACAGACTCTCCCGCACTCAGTCCCTGTCTTCCTGTTTCCAACCAAGGACCAACAGCAGAGAAACCGGGGGAGAGAGAGAGAGAGAGCGAGTGAACAAAACGGCAGAGACGAAGACAGACAGATCGCCAGATCTTGCCGCGCACAGGGGGCGGGATGGTGCTTCGACTTTGAGGCGTTCAAGAAGCAATACCTGGCAACGCAGTGCGCCCTGACGCTGAAGACGCCCGTCCCCGTCCCAGAACTTCATTAGAACACAATGCATGCAACCGCTAGCCCATAAATAGCATTGCTCCTGCACGAAACCTAACGAGGCCGGAATGATCAAAATCGACGAGGCGATTGCTTGCGGGCCTCGAACAGCAATCAACACAATGTGCCCGGACCGAGGCATGGAAGACGCATCCGACGACCTCCCGGACACGAAGGTCGGCCCATCGCCCAAGTGGACAGCAACGGGTGCACCGACGCAAGAAGGCACCGCCCTTGCAAACGCTTGAAAGACTCAGATACTTTGCAATCAGTCTGCAGGCACCCGCGCCGACACTACCGAAGCCAACACAGTGGACAGCCGAGGACGATTCCGCACTCGAAGATGCTTTCCAACTGGCAGAGGCGCGGGATGCAGCAACATCCGGGTGACCGAGTGTTCATTCCGAGCAGCTGCAGGCCGAAAGGGCCACTGCGAGAGCTTCCTCGCACGAATGCAGCGACACAAGCGCTGCAACAGCACGGCCGGAGCGGCATCGCCGCACGGCACGGCGACGGAGACAGGCAACGACCAACGTGAATGACACGCAAAACGTCAGGCCCAGCAGCAGCACCGAGGCGGGCTCGCCTATTATTTTGGCTGCGCGTAGAAGCATTTCACTGCCCAGCCATCTGGGCCGCTTGTGAGGTTCCCTTCAGCTTGGCGTATCTGCTCTCGAGCACGGGGCTCGGAGCCATTCTGTTCCCATTCTCCAGATCGCATCAGTTCAATTTGATTTTCATTGCTTCCAAGGTCATCCGAGATTGCATCCCGACAACCGTGCTGACGCAATGGTCATAAGTACGTGGACGATGGGTCGCAGACAGCGGAATCGGCTGCAGCATGCCAGTGCCTGAAGAAGTGCCGCAAGCACATACTGAAGCACGGTGTAACCTTTCCAGATGGTGAAGGCGTGTCCTGCGAGGCTCTTTGTGGCAACACGGCCTCTGCGGACGAGTGCCAGGCTTGGGCACCGACCGCCAGAGTTGGCAACTAGAACTCTGCATGTTCGGCACCTCGATGTAGCAATCGCACAGGCCGCGACAGCAATGTGCAGTTCCAGCACCAGCGAGGCAAATCCTATGGCCATCAATCCTGTGTCGATCTTGCAGGGATCGCGAAGCTCGTTTACTTATTCACTCGGACGTTCTGCCCTTCCCACGCAGATGACCGCTGCTCCGGACACAACCTTCTTGCAGGTAGTGAAAATGGTTGCGGACGGCAACTGCTTGTTCCACGCGCTGGTCCATGCACACAGCCTGGTCCGGAAAGATGACGACAAGCGCCCTCGTCCAGACCTTGGAGCAGCCCTCCGCCAGGAAGTGATAAGTTTCCTGACCGCCAATGCGTTCGAGCAGGGCGACTTCGCGGAGAATTGGTTGGAAGAGGCGGAGCACCTGGAAAGAGGACCGGAAGAGGCCTGGGCTGGCAACGACTCTATCTTGGCGTTCTCCCTTATGAAGAAATGCCGTGTACAAGTGCACACACGCCATCTCGACGGCTCCACCGTCACCGCGATGGACGCAACCCATCAAGATCTTCAAGATTCCGCTGGATTGACCGTGGTTCGTCTACTCTACAACGGCAAAGACCATTACGATGCATTGGTGGAGGCCGAAGACGTGGGACTGCTAGAGCCCGCTTGGCAAGGTCAGACGTGGCCGATGAGGTACTGGCGACTGCCGGAAGAGCTGCCCCCGCAAGATATCGACGATGCGTTGCCGGCGATCAAGAAGACCAGATCGGTGGAAACCGTCACTTCGCCCGAGCTTCCCGACAGCACCGACGACATCCTGGACGAAGTGTGCAAGGCGATCGTGGCGCCGGCATCCACCCATCCGCATCGCCAAATGGAGGATGCCATTACGAAGCTGGCGACGACCAGGCTTCGGGACCATCCCACACTCCCACCTCTTGCCCTGCCGGAAGAAGTGGATGCGGGCGAAGCGTGGCCCCATGCTTTCTGTGCGTTCAGCGGCTGTTTGTGGACGGCCAGAACGGGCACGGAGGACGACCTGCTTCAGCACCTCCACGAGCAGCATGGCCCCGACCTTGATCCACTGGCAAATCTTCTGTGGAATGGCCATGACGAGCACGATCTGCTCAGCATCTACAATGCCGCTCTGAGCGTCAAGTGCCGCTCGGCCGCTCCCCTGGCGGGCAGCTCGCTCGACCGGATCGCCCTGGAAAAGTTCGCAGAGGCGACTGCTGAGGACCACGTGGAATCCCTGATCTGCTTCTCGTGCGCTTGCAGCTACACGCGCATCGCAGAGACGGAAGCTCGGGGCGACATCCAGTGGCACCGCCCTCTGGAGCAGACGAACAAGTTCCTCGGCCAGCCCGTGAAGGTCATCGAGCAGCTCCTGGGATTGGACCAGTTCCTTGGAAAGTACAACCATCTGGTCGAAAACACGAAGTTAACCGACTCCGAGGACTTCGAGAATTGGCACCTCAAACTGGCAGGGGAAGCACAGCACGTTCGCTTGCTTTGCTGCCCCGAAGATCACAGATGCACAAGGAATCCAGAGCATCCCCGCGCCAGAGTTCTCTGCGAGCATTGCGAGGTGCCGGTTTGTCGCGGTTGCCTGGACTGCTTGAGCAGGAAGAAGCTGCCTCCGGCGAGCCTCGCAAATGACATGTGGACAGGTTACGGCCCCGAAAGGCTTTACCAGGACAACGTGACGGTCATGGAAATGTTGTGTGCCAGTCCCTACATCACGACCCTCGTTTGCTTGACGATGGAGGCTCGCTACCGGGCGGAGGGAGCGCCCTTGGACCAGACGGCTCACATGCCGCGCCATCATATGGGCGCCCGCGGTAATGCGATTACCTTTCCTTTGCCTTGGGAGGACCTGCTTCGTAAGCTGGAGGGCCAGGACACCACCCCTTCCGACTTACCCCGGGGCCCCAACGAGCTCTCCGACGTCGTCCGGGTGATCCTCAAGACCAACAAGACGGGCCAGACTTCCGAGGCGGACTTGAAGAACTTGATTCACCAGGCAAGAGTCCGGCGGCACGTGGTGGTGCAGCTCATCTTGGACATGCGCCGTTGTGGACACCCTTCCTTCCAAGAAATCCAAGAAGAGAAAATGAGGGAGAAGGCAAGCTCGCTGCCGGAGGACGGTGTGCCGCCCGAAGTCGTGAAGATCTTCGGCGAGCTGGACGACTCGCAGGAGAAGCTCCAGCCACAGAAAGCCGCCACGCCGGTTGACGGCCTCAGGAGCATCGATCAGGCAGGGAAACTATAACGAGAATTTGTCAGAGGTAGACTCTTAGAGCAAGCAAACCGGCTTGTCAATTGAGCAGCGTGCATCCTGCAGACAGGCCGGCGCCACCTTCTCGGCGCAGCGGCCGCGAGCCATCGTGGCGGAGGGCAGCAGCCTCGACCGACAGGACCAGAATGCCGTGGGCATGGCAGCTCTCACAAGTTTGGAGGCAGTGGACAAGATTGCAGAGAGGAAAGCAGAGACCTTGGTGGCGACCACGGGGAACGTTCTCGTCGACCAGTTCCAGCCCCGCTACTTCGCCATGGCCTTCGCCTTCTGCTTCAAGCACGGCACCGCGTGTCCAGACGTCCTCAACAAGAAGAACCCATCGGTCAGTCGGAGGCGTCAGAAGGATTCCGCTGCCCCGACCGTCGACATCCACGACTGGGCTGCCATCATGGGCCGCCGAGTGGAAGCCCAGTTCCGTCGAGACTGGAACTTCGGCTTCGTTCTGTGGAACTATCTCTTTCGGACGATGGTGAACTTGGATGGCAGCACCTCCTTGTACTCCCAAGGCGGCAAGAAGATCACAGGCGAGGAGTTCCTTCAGGGGTCGACGGAGCTTCGAGAGCATCTGCAGCGCGGGAAGTACGTGGACATCACCGGCGCCCAGAAGAGCGTGCAAGGCGACTTCTCCAAAGTCCAGCACGTGCCGGGACTATCGGCTACTGCGAAAAAGATAGCGCAGGACGTCAACGCCAAGTGCCGCAACATCCCAGGGACCCACGAGACCAGGAACCTCATGCGGCAGCAGACCCACGCGTACAGAGTGTGTTATGGCACTTCCGTCTTCCTGACCTTTCGCCCTCGGAGAGGGATTCCACGCTGATGCTGAGGCTAGCGAGAACTCGAGACACGGACCCCGCCCTGCAGCAGAGCGGCAAGCCGACTTGTCAGGAAAGGAGCCAACCGCCGCTGGACGAGGATTTCATGGAGCTGGACCCTCAGGTGCTGGCCACAATCCTGCCAGACTACGACGAGCGGAGGGCGATCCTGGCCAGAGACCCTCTTGCCTGTGCTGATGGCTTCTGGACGTTGGTGCAGTTGGTCTTGCGGCATCTCTTCGGGATTCGCTGGTGCCCAAACTGTCCGAGCTGCGCCAAGTCGGACAAGCCCTGCACGGACGCGTTCGGGAGCAATGCCACGGCCATGGGCGGAGTACTGGGCAGAGTGGATGCAGCCTTCGGTTCCATCGAATGCCAGAGGAGCGGCGCTCTACACGCTCACTTCCAAGTGTTCCTGCAGTGCCTCCACCAGTACACGCCCCTCTCGGAGATCGTGGCGCTGGGCAGAGAAGCTTACATGGATTTGGTGGAGAAGTACAAGGCCTACAACGCCCACGTGAGGCGCACCGTGTACTGCAATCCGGCGGCCTGGCAGAAGGAGCGCGACACCGTGGAAAAGGAATGGCCGGAGTACCGGAGCTCAGTCCTCATGCTCAGTCGGCCCGCTTATCAAAGCGATGCCCGGCTCTCCGCGAAAGCCTGGAAACAGAAACACTTGGAGGAGGACGTGGAGGAGCTCCAGAAGCACAAGCAGCACCACGTTCATTTGCCCAAGGACACGGATCCGCAAGGGCCCAGACTTCCACTCTCGCATTGCCGCGATAAGCGGGACCCGACGAAGTGCAAGTCCGGCTTCCCGCACAACAACCAGCTGACCGAGGAGACCTTGATCGTTTGCGAAGGACTGGCCAAGCAGATGGACATGCCCATCAAAGGCAAGAAAAGCATGCTCGGCTCCCTCTGGGGTCCGGTGAACGACCCGGAGCTCAACGGCACCCACCCTGCCTTGCTGGCGGCGCTTCGCTGCAATTCCGATCTGCAGCTGCCCTACCGCTTCCCGATCAACGAAGACATCCACAGCCACAAATGCCAGGACGAGAGCTGCCGCGGAGCAAGCCAAGCCGTGCGAACCTTGGTTCGTGAAGCCCAGCGGAACCAGGCCGCCCAGGCGGGCTACGGCTGCGACTACCAGAACAAGCGCCTCCCCATCGCCATCCACGAGATCAAGGAGTGGAACAAGGGGAACAAGGAGCTCGCAGAAGAGCTGAAGGGCAAGCCAGCCGGGTACGTGGCTTCACGGGTGGAGAACCGCTTCATCACAGACAGCTTCGGTCGAGGTGTTTGTCGCGGTGCCGTGGAATGCAGCAACCTCATCACGCGGAGCAAGCACGGCGACCCCGTGGAAGCGGAGTCCATCCGCACCGCACCCGTCGTAGGCCTTCCGCTGTGGTACGGCTTGAGCCTGCTGCAGGCAGCCGCCGATGCGGAAGCTTGGCCTGCAGAGCCGCAGCGTTGGACCACCGAACCCAAGTGGAGAAAGCAGCAGCAGCCTCGAGCGGTGAGGCACTGTCCGTTCTGGACGCTCTACGGCTCCCGCGGCCGAGATCCGCGCGTCCATGAGCTGTCGGCGTACGAGTTTGCCATGCACTTCGAGTTCAAGAAAGCGACCCATCCCTGGAGCATCAAGTCGGACGATGACGGGAGGAAGCACCACCCGCTCCGCCACGAGGCTCAACTGACGGAGGCGGGCAAGGAGAAAGTGCGCTGGCATCGTTTCGAGGCCAAGCTCTCGCCGGGGATCGATTATCGCATTCGGGAGCCTGGCCCCGACGAGGAGTGGATCCCCTTCGGCGAACCCGAGCTCGCCCAGCCTTTCAAGCACGACTGGGTCATGGTGCCGCGCAAGCGACCTCATGTGCCGGTGCTCTTCGGTGCGCAGGGCGGCAACCAAACCGCGGACGACCAGGCCATGAAGCTCCTTCTGCTCTTTCGTCCTTGGGTGAATGATCGCCGAGACGCCTCGGAGGACGACCTCGTGGCCTTCCTCGGAGACCTGTCTGCTCGCGACCAAGGGGCTACGGACTGGCTCCAGGCCGCACGGCTCTGGCTGGGCCGACGCGGCTTCCCCACAGAGTCCGTGAAGCGCTATGCCGCCCAGTTCTGCTTCGTCCATTGCCTGCCTCGGGAGCTCCGACCCGGTACGGAGCTGGAGGCCAACAGCGACAACGAAGACTTGGAGGACGTGCCCTGCTTCTTCGACCAGGACCTTGCAAGCCCAGGTAGTGAAGCACTTTTGCTACGATCATTGCCGTTGAGCTTGGTTTTAAGTTCTAGGCTTGAGTCGGCGCCCGCAGGACGACCTCACGCTGGCCATGGAAACGCACGTTCGAGGAGGATCTGGCGACGCGGGCAACGAGGTGCAGACGCACGCCGACCGCACCAAGCAGATGTTCGCGCTGTCGCAAGCCATTTGGCTGGAAGGAAACGATGAAGGTGGACCCGACTCGGAGGCCAGGAACAGGTTCCGCGAGCTATCCGCCAAGGAGCCCGTGACGGACCATCAGCGGGTGAGGCAAGCCGCCATCGATTCGCGGGTCCGAGGCGACAAAGGAAAGGATAGACGAACCACGCGCGGGGACGAGCGAAGCCCCGAGGTGCAGGCTCAGGAGCCCGTGACCGCCGCCAAGCTCCTCGACTGGCTCCACAGCGACCGAGTGCGCGGGGCCGTGAATGCCAAGCAGCACGAGTTCCTCGAGCTCGTCGTGGACAGAGTCATGGTGGAGCTCAACCTCATCAGACCGGAGGATTCCATCCGGAAGACCTCAGAGCCGTTGATCTGGTTGCTCCACGGGCCGCCCGGCGTCGGCAAGTCCCACATCCTGCAGTTCCTCCGCGAGCTCTTCGAAGACTTGCTGAAATACACCCAGGGCCACGAGTACGAGGTCGTGGCGCTCCAAGCAGTGAACGCGGCGGACATCCGCGGCAAGAACATACACAGGGCCTACGGCTTCAACAGGAGTGGGCAGCCGACCGAGGGAGACAATCCTCTCGTTCAGGGCATCCGCTTCCGGCGGTGGGTGATCGTGGACGAGATCAGCATGGTCAGCGCGAAGCTTTTGGCCCGCATGGAGCAACGACAGCGGGAGAACAAGAGCAGCAAAGACGAGTTCAAGCTGGACGGCCAGGGACGTGAAAGAGATTTCGGCGGCATCAACATGATCTTCATGGGCGACTTCTTCCAGTTCCCGCCGCCGGAGGGCGGCTTCATTGCGGACGTTCCCCACAGCTTGAAGTCTGCCACCGGGGTCGACAAGAGCACCGACCCTCTCGTCGAGCGCGGTCGGGACCTTTTCTGGCGCGGAGCGGTCCAAGGCGTCACCGAGCTGACGGAAACTCTGCGGTGCTCCGACGGGTGGTGGAACGAGGTGGTGGAGCAGCTTCGGCATGGCTATCTGTCGGAAGAGAACTGGAAGTACTTGCACGGCATCCCTGTGGAAGGCTGCACCCTGTCGGAAGCGGAGAGGCAGTCGCGCCGCAGAGTCATCAGCTCCGACGAAGATCCACGGCTGCAGGAGGCCAAGTTCCGGAAGGCGGTGGTCATCGTGGCCAACAACGACGCTCGCTACCAGATCAACAAAGACAAGGCCAGAGCCTACAGCAAAGAGTCCGGAGCTCCTCTCAGGTGGTCCGTGGCCAAGGACGTCGCGGAGGCCAAAGCTCTTCAAACCGAGGACTGCAGCAAGGAGGCCAAAAGAAAATGGCTGCAGTACCACGACCGACATACGGGAGATCTTTGCGGCCTGCTCCCCCTCGCCATCGGCATGCCCGTCGCCCTCACCGACCACGTGGACCGGTCCGACAAGTTCCTGCTTCGCGGGCGCTGCGGTCACGTGCATTCCTGGGTGTGGCCCGAAAACGAGCAGCAGCCCGAAGTGGTGTACGTCAAATTCCCGGACGTCAAGTGGCAGCTCCCCGGCACGCCCGAGCCCGGCATCTATCCCCTGCGGCCTGTAACAGAAGAATGGTTTCTCGACCACGGGCGCGAACACCCTGTCCTGAAGGTGAAACGACGCTTAGCTGCATTGGCCTGGAGAACCGTCCGTTTCAGATATTTGGCAGGACTTGCAGGTAGTCCATTGTCCACTGTGCCTTGCAGCTCTTCTTGAAAGCAGCTTGAAAACAGCTGGCCAGGAATATGAGAATTTAGATTGATCGTAGACCAAACTTGCTCTGAAAGTCCTGAAGGAAAGCAGCTTCAGCTGACTCCGGCCTTCGCGATCACGGCTCACAGCAGCCAGGGCAAGACGCTGGATGCCACCCTGCTCGACCTGAACGTGGACAAGAACGTCCACCAGACCCTGGGCACCGTGGCGGCGAGCCGTGTCCGCAACCGTGAGGACGTGCTCATTCTGCGCCCCTTCCCACTCTGGCTGTTCCAACGAGGAGCACCCGAAGGGCCCGATCTGCTGCTGAAGACTCTCCGCAAAGAGCGCGTCGATTGGAAGGCCTGGCGCGAGAGCAGGAACCCCTTCGCTGCCTGCGGAAGTTGTGGCCACGTGAAAGACTTCGCGAACTTCTCCTTCGTCGAGTGGAACAAAGTGCGAGCCAACCGGGCGGCCAAGTGCTTGCACTGCGAGAAGGGCGAGAAAACCTCGGGAAAGCGCAAAATCACAGGAGCCGAGATCTTCACCAAGCACTTGTGCGACGCATGTGGTTGCCACAAGATGGAAGCGGCATTCCCGGTGGCACAGCTCAGACAACAAGGACCGGATGTCAAGAAGGTGTGCACACAATGCGCTCGCAATCAACGCACTTTGACGTGCTCTATGTGTGGTACGACCAAGCCTTCGGACGCGTTCGAGTCCAGCATGTGCACCCTGCCACCTGGCTGTGCGGCATGCAAAGACTGCCAAGAGGAGGTGCATCCTAAAGCGAAGCGCCTGCGTGCAGGCTGGTTCCTGTGCCACGGCTGTAAGCAATCCTTTCCAGTTGAAGCAGCGGGCAATGCCAGTATCCAACATTGCATGAATTGCGCAGTCCGGGGCACCAGGGCACCCGCTGGCTGGCACAAATGCCAGAACCAGCAATGCCAGAAGTTGTACCAGGAGCATCATGCGCCTGGTCTTACGCGGCCTCAGGTCTGCCCACAATGCAGGGCCAAAAGGCAGAAGCGAGTCCGCAGGTGAAACTTTTTTACATGACATCGAGGTAGATTGTACAAATCGACAGGACCAATTATTTCTGCAACGTCCGACGCAACAAAATGCTTGATATTAGGTAGGTCCAAAAAAACAAGTATGAGGTCTCGCACAAGTGGACGCGTGGAACTTGCATCTATAGGAGCGGTAGCACTGGCAGACTTCGACGCCGGGCGGCTTCACGAGTAAAAGTTGCAAAGCATGGCGTGTGGATTGCACGAATTCGCGTGGTGCAGGCAGCCAGCACTTGTTGTGTGAATTCCCCCTGCAGTGGCTCGCCAGGGAAACATGATCTGCAACAGAGACGATGCAGGCTACACCAATTGTACACAGCAGGACCAACGACGTAGCCATAGCATTAAGCCAGGGAGAGACTGGAAATAGGCAAGGAAGAGGTCGGAAGAGGCTAGGAAGAAGCCAGGAAGAGACCAGGAAAAGGCAAGGAAGAGGCCAGGAAGAGGCCAAGAAGAGGCCGGGAAGAGGCTGGGAAGAGGACCGGAAGAGGCCAGGAAGAGGTTGGGAAGAGGCCCGGCAAAGATAGAAAGAAGCTGGGAAAGGCCAGGAAGAGGTCGGAAAAAACCGGAAGAAGCCAGGAAGAACAGGCAAGGAAGAGGCAGGGAAGGGAAGAGACCAGGAAGAGAACAAGAAGAGGTCGGGAAGAGGCCAGGAAGACTAACAGGAAGAAGCCGGGAAAAGGCCAGGCAGAGGTCAGGAAGAGACCGGGAAGAGACCGGAAGAGGTCAAGAAGAGGCCAGGAAGAAAATGCAAAGAAGAGGCCAGGAAGAGGCCGGGAAGAGGTCGGAAGAGGTCAGGAAGAGGCCGGGAAGAGGCCGGGAAGAGACCGGGAAGAATCCGGGAAGAGGCCAGGAAGAGGCCGGGCAGAAGCCGGGAAGAAGCCTGGAAAAGGCCGGGCAGAGGTGAGGAAGAGACAGGGAAGAGGTCGGGAAGAGGATAGGAAGAAGAGGCAAGGAAGAGGTCACGCAGAAAAGGCAAGGAAGTGGCCAGGAAGAGGCCGGGAAGAGGCCGGGAAGAGGCCAGGAAGAGGCCGGGCAGAAGCTAGGAAGAAGCCGGGAAAAGGCCGGGCAGAGGTCAGGAAGAGACCGGGAAGAGGTCGGGAAGAAGCCGGAAGAGGATAGAAAGAAGAGGCAAGGAAGAGGTCAAGAAGAAAAGGCAAGGAAGAAGCCAGGAAGAGGCCGGGAAGACGTCGGGAGAGACCAGGGACGTCGGAAGAAGCCAGGAAGAGGCCAAGAAGAAGTCGGGAAGAGGCCGGAAGAGGCCAGAAGAGACGGGAAGTGGCCAATCAGAGGCCAAGAAGAGATCAGGAAGAGGCCGGGAAGAGGTCGGAAGAGGTCAGGAAGAGGCCGGGAAGAGGCCGGGAAGATATAGGGAAGAGGCTAGCAAGAGGCCAGGAAGAGGCAAAACAGAGGCCGGAAAGAGGCAGGAAAAGGCAGGGCAGAGGGCAGGAAGAGATCGGGAAATGAAAAAGTCCAAAAAACTTGATGTGGGGGCTTGGGAAGGGTCTGGACCTGGAAAAAGCAAAAAAAGAGTTCCGGAAAGGTTAAAAAAGCATCTATTGAAGGCTTGGAGGGGTCTGGAAAAATTCGAAACACCAATTCGGTAGCTGGGAGAAGAAAAAACACGTTTTTAAAGCTAGGGCGACCTCTGGAAAGCTAGGGGTGACCCCTTCAGGAAAAGACCGGGAAGTGTACAAGTCCAAAAAATGCAAGTCCAAAAAAATTGAGTTGGGGGCTTGGAAGGGGTTGGGAGAAAAGGTTAAAAAGCACCAGTTGGGGGCTTGGAAAGGTCTGGAAAATCAAAAACACCAATTTGGTAGCGTGGAAAAGAAAAAACACGCTTTTAAAGCTAGGGGCGACTTTTTAAAGCTAGGGGCGCCCCCTAGGGAAGAGAAATTGCTTCAAAGTGCCAAAAAGCTTTTAAAGCTAGGGGCGACCCCTAGGAAAGAGAAATTGCTTCAAAGTGCTAAAAAGCGGAATTGCTCAGGGCGCCAGCAACTACGCTGTCGAAAAGAGGCCAGAAGAGACGGGAAGTGGCCAATCAGAGGCCAAGAAGAGATCAGGAAGAGGCCGGGAAGAGGTCGGAAGAGGTCAGGAAGAGGCCGGGAAGAGGCCGGGAAGATATAGGGAAGAGGCTAGCAAGAGGCCAGGAAGAGGCAAAACAGAGGCCGGAAAGAGGCAGGAAAAGGCAGGGCAGAGGGCAGGAAGAGATCGGGAAATGAAAAAGTCCAAAAAACTTGATGTGGGGGCTTGGGAAGGGTCTGGACCTGGAAAAAGCAAAAAAAGAGTTCCGGAAAGGTTAAAAAAGCATCTATTGAAGGCTTGGAGGGGTCTGGAAAAATTCGAAACACCAATTCGGTAGCTGGGAGAAGAAAAAACACGTTTTTAAAGCTAGGGCGACCTCTGGAAAGCTAGGGGTGACCCCTTCAGGAAAAGACCGGGAAGTGTACAAGTCCAAAAAATGCAAGTCCAAAAAAATTGAGTTGGGGGCTTGGAAGGGGTTGGGAGAAAAGGTTAAAAAGCACCAGTTGGGGGCTTGGAAAGGTCTGGAAAATCAAAAACACCAATTTGGTAGCGTGGAAAAGAAAAAACACGCTTTTAAAGCTAGGGGCGACTTTTTAAAGCTAGGGGCGCCCCCTAGGGAAGAGAAATTGCTTCAAAGTGCCAAAAAGCTTTTAAAGCTAGGGGCGACCCCTAGGAAAGAGAAATTGCTTCAAAGTGCTAAAAAGCGGAATTGCTCAGGGCGCCAGCAACTACGCTGTCGAACCCTAAACCCTAAACCCTAAACCTTAAACCCTAAATTTTAGACGGCCAAGGCCGAAGATGCGCCAGCGCAGGTTGTTGTTTTACGAGCAGTTCAGTTTAAGTAAATTGGTAAGTTTCTCAAAAAGCAGTTTAAGCAAAATGCAACAAGAGCCCGAACGGAGGTTTAAGTAAATTGACGGCACCGAGGCAAAGCAAAAGGAAGCAGAGCAGAGCAAGGCAGGGTTGCAGAGCTAAAACGCCCAATTTGGGTGCTTGGAGAGGAAAAAAACGTTGAAAAGCTAGGGGTAAGAAAAACCCAATTTGGGGGCTTGGAGCAGGTCTGGAAAAGGCAAAAAAGCTAAATTTGGGCTTGGAGGGGGTCTGGATAAAGCCAAAAATCCCAATTTGGTGGCTTGGAGAAGGTTTGGAAAAAGCCCAACAGCCCAATTTGGTGGCTTGGAGGGGGTCTGGAAAATGCTAAAAAGCACAATTTGGGCCTTTGGAGGGGGTCTGGAGAAAGGCAAAAAACTTGATTTGGGGGCTTGGAGGGGGACTGGAAAAGGCAAAAAAAAACCCACTTTGGGGGCTTGGAAGGGGTCTGGAAAAGGCCAAAAAAGCACAATTTGGGCTTTTGGAGGGGGTCTGGAGGAAGGCCAAAAAACCCGATTTGGGGGCTTGGAGGGGGTCTGGAAAAGGCAAAAAAACCAATTTGGGGGCTTGGAGGGGGTTTGGAAACAGGCAAAAAGCACAATTTGTGCTTTTGGAGGTGGTTTGAAGAAAAGCAAAAAAACTTGATTTGGGGGCTTGGAGGGGGTCTGGAAAAGGCAAAAGAAGCATAATTTGGGGGCTTGGTGGGTCTGGAAAAGGCAAAAAAAGCCAAATTTGAAGCCTTGGAGGGGGCAGGGGAGGGAAGGGGAGGGGGCAGGGCCAAGGGCAGCGCCAGGGGCAGGGGCAGGGGCAGGGGCAGGGCAGGGCAGGGGGCAGGGGCAGGCAGGCAGGGCAGGGCAGGGCAGAGCAGGGCAGGGCGGGAAAAGCTTAAAACCGACACCGGAAACGGAACCGGAAAAGATTAGGGACCAAGGATTAGCCCTATAAGAGAGTGATGCTAGTGCTTGCTTCGCGTAAACTGCCCGGGGCGCCTTGCGCAGTCTCAAAAAACTGCGCTGGCGAACCCTAAACCCTAAACCCTAAACCCTAAACCCTAAACCCTAAACCCTCAAGAGCAGGATAAATAGAAATTGTACGGCAGTACGACTTGTTACGGCCAAGAGTGGGCCAGAATGAGCCACCAAGATCCGGCAGTACGATTTGATGCGGCCAAGAGTGGCCCAGAAAGAGCCACCAAGACCCGGCAGTACGATTTGTTACGGCCAAGAGTGGGCCAGAAAGAGCCACCAAGACCCGGCAGTACGATTTGTTACGGCCAAGAGTGGGCCAGAAAGAGCCACCAAGACCCGGCAGTACGATTTGTTACGGCCAGGAGTGGGCCAGAAAGAGCCACCAAGACCCGGCAGTACGATTTGTTACGGACAAGAGTGGGACAGAAAGAGCCACCAAGAACCGGCAGTACGATTTGTTACGGCTAAGAGTGGGCCAGAAAGAGCCACCAAGACCCGGCAGTACGATTTGTTACGGCCAAGAGTGGGCCAGAAAGAGCCACCAAGACCCGGCAGTACGATTTGTTATGGCCAAGAGTGGGCCAGAAAGAGCCACCAAGACCCGGCAGTACGATTTGTTACGGACAAGAGTGGGACAGAAAGAGCCACCAAGACCCGGCAGTACGATTTGTTACGGCCAAGAGTGGGCCAGAAAGAGCCACCAAGACCCGGCAGTACGATTTGTTACGGCCAAGAGTGGGCCAGAAAGGGCCGCCAAGATCTGGCAGTACGATTTGTTACGGCCAAGAGTGGGCCAGAAAGAGCCACGAAGACCCGGCAGTACGATTTGTTACGGCCAAGAGTGGGCCAGAAAGAGCCACCAAGACCCGGCGGCAGTACGATTTGTTACGGCCAATAGTGGGCCAGAAAGACGACAGCCCCACGGGGAGTGTGACGCACCGGGCGGGCTTGCCGGCTAGGAAGCAAGGAAGATTGACAGGAAGTGTCAATATCTAGGGGCTTTAGCAGGGAAGATTGACCGGAAATGTCAATATCTAGGGGCTTTAGTCGGCCACTCACACAAAGACAGGCGCAGAAGATTGACAGGCAGTGTCAATCTTGGGGCTCTAGTCGGCCGCTCACACAAAGACACGTCCTGAAGGCACGAAGATTGACAGCAAGTGTCAATCTTTAGGCTCTGGCCGGCTGCAAGGCCGAGAAGATTGACAGGAGGTGTCAATCTCTTGGGGCTCTAGTCGACCACAGCCCCATGGGGAGTGTGACGCACCGGGCGGGCTTTCCGGCTAGGAAGCACGGAAGATTGACAGGAAGTGTCAATATCAAGGGGCTGTAGCAGGGAAGATTGACCGGAAGTGTCAATATCTAAGGGCTTTAGTGGGCCACTCACACAAAGACAGGCGCAGAAGATTGACAGGCAGTGTCAATCTTGGGGCTCTAGTCGGCCACTCACACAAAGACACGTCCTGAAGGCACGAAGATTGACAGCAAGTGTCAATCTTTAGGCTCTGGCCGGCTGCAAGGCCGAGAAGATTGACAGGAGGTGTCAATCTCTTGGGGCTCTAGTCGACCACAGCCCCATGGGGAGTGTGACGCACCGGGCGGGCTTTCCGGCTAGGAAGCACGGAAGATTGACAGGAAGTGTCAATATCAAGGGGCTGCAGCACGGAAGATTGACCGGAAGTGTCAAGTTAACCGGGCGGGGCAGATTGACACTGTCAATCGGGGGGGTGGGGGGGGCGGCAGGCAGTGTCAATCTGAAGGCGGTCCGGTGTCAATCCGCGGGGCGGCAGTGTCAATCTGGAGCGGGGGGGGTGTCAATCCGCGGGGCGGCAGTGTCAATCCCCCCCCCCCCCCGATTGACAGTGTCAATCCGCCCCGGCGGCAGGCAGTGTCAATCTGAAGGCGGCCCGTGTCAATCTGGCGCCCCCCCCTCCAGATTGACACTGCCGCCCCGCGGATTGACACCGGACCGGTGCCACATTGACACTGTCAATCCCGAGGGCGGCAGTGTCAATCCCCCCCCGCCCCCTCCAGATTGACACTGCCGCCCCGCGGATTGACACCGGACCGGCGCCAGATTGGTCAATCTGGCGCCCCCCCCCCTCCAGATTGACACTGCCGCCCCGCGGATTGACACCGGACCGGCGCCAGATTGACACTGCCTGCCGCCCCCCCCCCCTCCAGATTGACACTGCCGCCCCGCGGATTGACACCGGACCGGCGCCAGATTGACACGGGCCGCCTTCAGATTGACACTGCCGCTCTCGGGATTGACAGTGTCACTGGCCGCCCCGCGGATTGACACCGGACCGGCGCCAGATTGACACTGTCAATGTCCGGACCACGGCCACACGGGAGAGTGTGACGCACCGGGCGGGCTCTTCGGCTGGAAGGCACGGAAGATTGACAGGCAGTGTCAATATTTTGGGGCTTTAGTCGGCAGCTCACATAAAGACACGACCAGAAGGCGCAGAATATTGACAGCATGCGTCAATGTCCGGACCACGGCCACACGGGGAGTGTGACGCACCGGGCGGGTTCTTCGGCTGGAAGGCACGGAAGATTGACAGGCAGTGTCAATATTTTGGGGCTTTAGTCGGCAGCTCACATAAGGACACGACCAGAAGGCGCAGAATATTGACAGCATGCGTCAATGTATGGACCGCGGCCACACGGGGAGTGTGACGCACCGGGCGGGCTCTTCGGCTGGAAGGCACGGAAGATTGACAGGCAGTGTCAATATTTCGGGGCTTTAGTCGGCAGCTCACATAAAGACACGACCAAAAGGCGCAGAATATTGACAGCATGTGTCAATTTAGGCTTCGCAAGGGAGGACCGAACCCCAAAATCGCAGGACCGAAGCCGTACACACAGTGCGTTTCTAGGCGCTCCGCTTGCAGCCGAGCGGACCCTCTAAGCTATCCCTGTGGAATCTAGTGTTGGGCGGCTCTCTACAGCGACTGCTGGAGCACAGCCAATCACTGGAGAACCGGCCTCCACATACCTAAAAAGGCCGAGGATACCTTCCTGAGCCAGGCGCTTTAAAGCCAGATGCCAGGATTTTCCGTTTAACCTGCAAAAGGGAACGCATGTACTCGCTTGCGGGTGCGTGTTACTACCGGTGTCCCGATTCACTCCAAAATCGGGTATCCAGTGCGGGTGAAGCTGGTTCATTCCGAACAGAAACAGCTACGGAAACGCGAAAGGTATTCTAAAACAAGGCTATCCCGGAAGCGGATCATGACTCTGCCCGGGGGGTGCCTTCAGGGATCTTCACACTCCCAGTTCATGCTCCATCGTACTTGTGATCGTTCGTCATGCTCATACTTCCAACTTCCAAGCATGCTCCCTCGTGCATGCGTTCATTCTTCATGTCCCAGCCAAGGTACGACAGTGGAAGCAACTCGGCTGCAACTAAACATGTGCGCTCGGTCAAGCTCGCGCTTCTCTCGTGCTTGCATGGCGCTTACATGTACCGACCAAGGTAGCTTCCTTTTGCGCCGCTGCTAAGGTACAACCAAGGCGGGCAGAATTGTTTCGCTTATTGGGGCGTTAGGAAGGAAAACCTCTTGCAGAATTGTTTCGCTTATTGGGGCGTTAGACGGAAAATCTCTGGCAGAATTGCTTCGCTTATTGGGGCTTCAGGAATGAAATCCTCTTGTAGAATTGTTTCGCTTATTGGGGCGTTAGACGGAAAATCTCTTGCAGAATTGTCTCGCTTATTGGGGTTCTGGCAGAATTGTTTCGCTTATTGAGGCTTCAGGAGCGGATATCTCTTGTAGAATTGTTTCGCTTATTGGGGCGTTAGGAAGGAAAATCTCTTGCAGAATTGTTTCGCTTATTGGGGCGTTAGGCAGGAAAATCTCTGGCAGAATTGCTTCGCTTATTGGGGCTTCAGGAATGAAATCCTCTTGCAGAATTGTTTCGCTTATTGGGGCGTTAGACGGAAAACCTCTTGCAGAATTGTTTCGCTTATTGGGGCGTTAGACGGAAAACCTCTTGCAGAATTGTTTCGCTTATTGGGGCGTTAGGAACCAAATTCTTTGGCAGAATTGTTTCGCTTATTGGGGCTTCAGGAGTGGACATCTCTTGCTGAATTGCTTCGTCTAGTGGGGAATTTGCTCTACGGGGCTCTTTCTGGCACTCTCTTATCCGTAACAAATCGTACTCCCGGGTCTTGGTGATTCTTTCTGGCACATTCTTATCCGAGGCAAGGAAAATAGTGTCAATATCTGGGGGTGCTTGCGTCAGGCTTGTGCCATGCTTGCGCTTTCCCTGCCGAAGCCAAGGTACAGCTTGGCATCCCGCCCTTTTTGTGCCGCTGCCAAGGCACTACCAGAGGGACGGCAATGAGAAACGGCCACTAAGCTGCAATTGCACGCATGCAAGCTCGCAGTTTCCCTTCCATGTCGTACGTCAGGTCCGCTCCAAACCAAGCTGCCAGCCAAGACCTAAGGAAGATACATCCGCGATGAGAGCCCCTGCAGATGCAAGATGAGCCTCCTATATCACTGGTAAGGGGTGCCTTCAAAGACCTTCACGCTTCATCATACCATCATACTTTCCCGCACATGCATTGATTCATCACGTCACAGCCAAGGTATACCACCTTGGAATGCAATTTGGCTGCAATCAGACTTCATGTACATGTCCGCAGCCAAGGTACGGCTTTGGTCGCATCTTGACAGCAACTAGACAAGGCCATATTTGCTTTATGTTTACGTTGATTCCCTTCCAATGCCAAGGTACAACTACGCGAGGACCTCCGGAGTCCAGTTGAAAAGCCCGCCCACCACCTGACAATCTGTATCCTCGTCCATTTTACGAAGGAAATCGGCTTGGAGAGCTTGCGAATCACTTGACAATCCTCACCACCGTCCAGTTTATGAAGGAAACCGGCTTGGGAGCCCGCGAACCACCTGGCAATCTTTATTCCCGTCCATTTTATGAAGGAAATCCATTTGGCAAGCTCCCTCTTTGTTCCAGGTAGAGACATACCGTATTTCAGCCGAAATACAGCTGGGGATGTTTCACAAGGAAGGCAACAGCCGCAGGTGTGAAAACACGCTCGGCCCGAGCATCGTTCACGAGTATTTCTAGGTGTGGAGGTCGAAGCATGTAGCTTCCAGTCTTGCAAATGCTACTTGAGCATTGCATCCTGTGTTCCGCAGCAGTATCTTGCAGCTTCAAAGTTTGCATTTCCTTTCCTTCAGAGCACCCACAAGATGGACGGCCGCCGTCTGGAGTGGAGCCGGTGTTTGGAAGGCGGTCCTGGCTCGTGGTCATTGATTGACTCGGACGGCGCGGCCTTTACCACTGAAGCAGCTCCTCGATGGCATCTGCTCTTCTTTTCCACCGATCCCGTGGAGAGGCTGCAGTGCCGATTCGTCCGATGGCATCCAGCAGATGCCCAGGTTGCTGTGTTCGAAGCTGAAGACAGTTATCCTGCCGAAAAGGTCTACGTCCGTGCAGTGCCCTCACCCTTTGTTGTCACCTGCAGCTTGACACCTGTCGCACGAAATGCCGTCGACGTGGTGTTCACCACGGTGGCCGGCGGCGAGCTGCTGCGAATCACCGGCATGTCAAACCCTTTGCCGGAGATGGAAGAGCTTGCTACATCCGCTGCCCTAGCCGCGGCAGCCCAAGGCCGTCTGCAGAGCCGCAACCAAGCAGTGTGCACGGCGTCAGACGGGCAGCTGGTCACATTGGTCCTTTCCCATGACATGTGGGACATGATTAACAGTGCAGGAAACCCCAGCCATTGAGTGTACAGGTCAGTGCGACGGCGAAACTGAGAAAAGCTTCCATGTGTGCATGGTGTAGTCTTGGCACTCGGCCAGTTTCACCCCAACCAGGATGAAAGACCGAGCAAAAGCACAGGAGCTTCAGGCAGTATTATAATGTCGGTAGCAGCAGATCATGAAACATGCCCCTGCTATGACAGACTTTCCACCAGTGTGCCGCAGCCAATCTTGTGCTCCGACGAGCTATACTGTACAGCAAATCCAATCGAGAACCCCCAGGCACGTGGGGACTGGAACTGAAGAGGGCAAAACACGATTCGCTCCTGTCCTTCCGCCCCTGGAGGTGAAACCATCATGCAGCCCGAAAGCAGCCGACGGTGGGCCGACATGACAGACGACGACGGACAGGCGAGATCGCACGCAGACACGTGCAAACGAACCACCCCTGCTGAAATCTTTCGGGCCTTAGCCACGCACCGAACCAAATCTTTCGGGCCTTAGCCACGCACCGAACCACGAGGCCATCGGCTGGGAGTTCGAAGCGTTCAAGAATGACTACCTGGCAAGGAGGTGCAGCCTCACACTTTTGACGCCCGTGCCTGCCCCAGAGCCTCCGCACAAACAGCCCGTGGACACATGCATGAATATCTCGCAGCTGCGCACCGAACCCACGCGACCGAGGCCGGAACAATCAAGATCGACGAGGCACGCTGACAGCCTTTGCCGTCACCCTCACATAGAAACAGAGAGAAGACACGGGCACGAACGCACGAGGCGTGGAAAGCCTTCCCGACAACAGCGCCCCGACGGGGCACGTCCACGCCCTCCGGCGCAAGGCAAAGAACACGCCGACGACAGAAGGCGCTACGGCCAAAATTCAACCAAGGACTTAAATAATGTGTGACGAAACGAGACATAGAAAGAGAAACTTGCCAGCCGTGCGCGTCATGACCTGCAGGCCCCAAAGAAGCCGCTGCAGTGCCAGCCACGATGGACGGCCGACGACGACGAAGCCCTGGAACAGGCATTCCAGCGGGCAGAGGCGCCGCACAGAAGAGTTCGAAACCGCATGCATGCACCCTTTCTCGCACCGTGTGCTGCTGTGCAGGCCGAAAGAACAAAGGCCGCCGCGACCGGAAGCGACAACAACGATCCAGCAACGCTTGCAAGAAGCACCGCTGGACGACTTCGCGCAGAACCGGCTGCACGACGAGGAGGCGCCGGGCCGGATTCCGACCACGAATCGGAGCCCGGCCCCAGCATCGAGGCCGGT
>CAJNDT010002303.1:12500-33222 GCA_905221615.1 Symbiodinium sp. CCMP2592 | reverse complement strand
GTGATGGGCGAAAATGTGGCGAAAATCAACGAAGCTACTGCGACCGGTCCGACCGGGTGGAGCCGATGCCGCTGGCGACTTTGGCCGTAGTGCCTGAAGCTCGTGAAACTTGCAGTCATTGCATGTACATAACTCCATGGTTGCAGTCATTGCATGTACAGAGTTTGAGCGAATTTCACTTGCAAAACAAACGATGCTTTTTTGCACTCAACAGAACCTTAATGGCTGCAAAGCCTCCTGTGGGATTCGAACCCACGACCTCCCGCTTACTGAGCGGGTGCTCTACCAACTAAGCTAAAGAGGCTAGTAATTGCTGGCACTAGCTAGCTTTTCTTGCCAGATTCGCCGACATTTTCGGAACCCAAACGAGCGCCCTCAAGATCCCATGATGTACTCTCGGATTGGCGGCGGGGATGCCGACACGAATGTCGCCAGTGTCTCGAGAGACGCTTAGACATTGGCTGAGAGTGTGCAACGTGCAACATAAGATATGAGCTGCCCAGGACTCGAACCTGGAATCTCCGGCTCCGGAGGCCGACGCCTTATCCATTAGGCCAACAGCCCTTGTGGCATCTCAAGCAATTGCAAAGCTTACGCTGAACCACTAGCGCCCAAGGCGACCAGGCCTCGGCCTACCTGCACCGGGCTTTCGGCGGGCGAGTCGAGGCGCTGGATTCCCTCGGCGCGGTAGCTGACAGCTTCCTTTCTTACGAGGACACCCGATCACAAATTAGCTCCACGCGGTTTCACAAACATCCAGGTTGACTAAGAGCATCGAACATCGAGTGAATCGAGCAGGCATCTGAACAAGTCGCAAAATGAAAAATATGAAGTGTAAGCTAGCAGCCAGCAGTAGCCGGTAGCCACCAGCACTCTGTCTCAGCTTCCTGCTTGCGGCACAGGGGACCGGCGCGCAACTTTGGCTTCTGGCCATGACAGCTCTGCGCAAGACTGCATCCCCTGTGGGACTCGAACCCACAATCTTCGGATTAGAAGTCCGACGCCTTGTCCATTAGGCCAAGGGGACTTGTGATGAATGCACTGAATTGCACGACCTGAGTTGTTAACCTTCTTGCTGCCGCGTCAAGGTCATGGCCTGACGGGACGCCCATAAACCAACGATCATTGGGAAATATCCCAGGCCGCAAACGAATGCATAAACGCAAAGGAATCTTAAGTAGCTTGCACTTTGCCACCAAGACGACGAAGCATGTTCCCTGCGGGGTTTGAGCCCGCGACCTATGGCTCATAAGACCATCGCCCTAACCACTGAGCTAAGGGAACTTGATCATCTGGCTGGCAAGCATATCTATAAGCGTGCAGCATGACGTGCACGATGTCAAGAGTCAAGACGATGTAAATAACATAGCGGAGCCTGGTTTCGGTCCAGGGACCTTTGGGTTATGGGCCCAACACGCTAACCACTGCGCCACTCCGCTGGCGGTGCACACCAGATACATGCCATACTAGATGTCTCTCTACAGGTAGCTGAATCCCTGAGATGAAGAATGCAAAAAGCGGAGGCTGCCGCTTGAGACAGCGGTCGAGGGGGCCTGCATCAGCGACTCCGAGAATCGTAGTCCATGCAGCCGAATGGGTGGTGCTGGTGCTGGTGCTGGATGGTGCTGGTGCTGGTGCTGGTGCTGCTGGTTGCTGGTGCTGCTGGTGCTGGTGTGCTGGTGTTGCTGGCTGTGGTGCGCTGCTGCTGGTGCTGCTGCTGGTGTGCTGATGTGCTGCTGCTGCTGGTGCTGGTGCTGGTGATGGTGCTGTGCTGGTGCTGGTGCTGGTGCTGGTGCTGGTGGCTGGTGCTGCTGCTGGCGCTGGTGCTGCTGCTGCTGCTGCTGCTGGTGCTGCTGCTGGCGCTGGTGCTGCTGCTGCTGCTGGTGCTGCTGGTGCTGCTGGTGCTGCTGGTGCTGCTGGTGCTGCTGGTGCTGCTGGGGCTGCTGGTGCTGCTGGTTGCTTGCTGGTGATGCTGGTGTGTTGGTGCTGCTGGTGCTGCTGGTGCTGCTGGGCTGCTGGTTGCTGGTGCTGCTGGTGCTGCTGGTGCTGCTGCTGGTGGTGGTGGTGGTGGTGGTCCGTGGTGGTGGTGGTGGCCGGCGGTGGTGGTGGTGGCGGTGGTGGCGGCGGTAGTGGTGGTGCTGCTAACGAAAGCTAAGCCAAGCACTAAACGCAAATCCTTACCGTACTGCCGGGAAAGCCGGCCTCAACGAGGCTTCGAACGCAAATCCCAAAAATATTGGGACGGTGTTCGGGGTTCGGGCCGGTGGAGGCTTTGGTTTGAAACCAGCTTTCTAGTCTTCTCGTCATTAAGAAGCAAGGCTAGTTGGCATTTGAAGCCTGGTGGAATCTCAATTTGAAGCCGGCTTCGACGAAGCTTCAAACGCAAGCCCCCGATACATGGAGGGTGTTCGAGAGGCCGTGGAATAGATGTCGACGGCAACTTATGGGCGCGTTAATCCTTCTGGCAGCCCCGAATGCAACCGTGACGAAGCGTACGGCAGCTGAAGTTTCCGCATTAAGCACAAGTTTGAAGCCAGCCTCAACGAAGCTTCTAACGCAGACGTGTCAGTTTACGAAGCCGCCAAATTCTAATCACAACAACTCGAGCGAATCTTAATCCGCTCCCACCCTCAAGAACGACTTTTTGTTCCGTGCGAAATGGAGTTGAAGCCACCCCTAGCGACAAGGCTTCAATCGCAAATCCCGAACATTTGAGACCCAATGAAGCTTAAAACAATTCTTAAGGAAAGAGTAACCCAGCTGTCTTGTGGTAGGCCCGGCACCGGCCACACGACACAGCCACTAGAATTTTAGTCCGGTTGTTCTCCCAAGTCTCGGGTTTTTCTTGATGTGTGACGCGGCTCCGGTTTAACTGGGAACACAGGTGGCATCTTTTCGAGTAGTCTAGCTATTCTTCAGTGGGCAAAATTTTGTAGAGATTACCAGCCTGCCATGACAACCGGTGAACCCGTGAACATGGAGTGGAGGAAGGTAACATTGGCCGGCCAGCAGTCACCAGCTCGTGTGGCCTAATGGATAAGGCGCCTCCCTCCTAAGGAGGAGATTGCGGGTTCGAGTCCCGCCTCGAGTATGTCCGAAAGCCTGCAGGACAACGGCGGTTCCATTGGTCGCTTCCATGGTGTGCCCTGCAAGGGTAAGGCAACTGCAACGACGGGTTCGTTTCACGGGGGTCCCACGGAAAAGGTTGATTCATGATTCATATGGTCATATGGCCCTCTAACACCATGCTAGTAGGGGGGATTGAGTTTGCACCCGCGGTTGAAGCCTCGCTGAAGCCGGCTTCACTGGCACCTCGCAAGACTCACCAAGATCCCGCCCAGCAACGGCGGGGGATTTGCACTGGAAGTTTCGTTGAAGCCGGCCTCAAACTCTCCGCACAGGTCCACACACCACCGCGGCATCGGGGCATCGTTTAAGCTGGCCTCAACTTGACATGACACAATGCCCCAAGAACAAGCAGAAGCCAACCGGTTGTGCTGAGTCACATCATCTGTCACCTCTATGGGATGCACTGTTCTAGAGCCAGGCTGACTGTGCCTCAGGGCCGCTGCGACCGTCATGTTTTCGAATGCACCAGATCTCTTTCGAACTCCGAAGATACGCCGTGGAGAGCCCGCCTATAGTACTGGCCTGGAGGACCGGCTGGGAAGCACTTAGGACCAAGGATGCTGTCAGCGATCAGCCATGGGTAGCACCTGGGAATCGTAGTTTTCACTTCCAAAAAGCCCGTCACCGTCATCCAGGTGTTCGAGATCGTCGAACTGCGCCTCGACAAGAGGTATATACCCGACCGTACCGGACGCAGAACCTGCCGGATAAAACTGAAACAACACAAAGAAAAAAGTAGCATGGACGCTGCGCAAGGGTGACAAGCGCAATCGGAGAAGTCTATGTTTTACGTTAGCGCAAGCGCCCATTCCCAGGCATTATGACGAAGAGTTCTGTGCGCCCTGGACAACTACAACTTTTATCTGGGCTAAGCTACATATTCTTCAGTTCTTCGTCCCACAAAACAGCAAACAACCTTCAGTACGCGACCCAGGGTGGACATACTTTGCTGTGGCTCTCATCGCAATGCGATCATGAGCAACGCCTGTCCGTTAGGTCACTGGGTCTGGCAGTACGTCTGGTCGCAGTCCTGATGTTCAGTGGTAAACCTAGCAACCCATGCGACGCTTATGAGACCTGGCATAGCATGTGAACGGAGGAGAAACAGCAGGAAACAAGTCGACCCAGGGTGGACTCGAACCACCATAATTTGCTGGCTTCTGCCGATCATGGCAAACGCAAAGCAACGCCTTATCCATTAGGCTACTAGGTCTGGCAGGTCGTGCGCCGGGTCCAGGATGCACCATTGAAAATGACAGTGGGTGGTAACGTTGAAGTGCCATTTTCGGGAGATCATTGCATAGCGAAGCTTTACAGGCGCTCAGCTTCAAGCACGATCTCTAACTCTAGCTGCATACTCGTTGTCAGTGCTTTAATTTGCAAATTGAAGCAGAGCTCTGAGTGCGCTGGGTATCTGCGAGTTGCAGGTTTTGAAACAGAAATCATTGGGTATCTGCGAGTTGCAGGTTTTGAAACAGAAATCATTGGGTGCTACTGGAGCAGCCAAAAGTGGCTCTGGGTCCTGGGCTTGTGAGGAATCGACTTTCGATTCGCGAAAAACTTTTGCCGAACTCCGCGACGTTGTCTTACCTCCGTGCATGCAGTATCCTGCGCAGCACGCCAGATGCACCTGCCGGGAGTCGAACCCGGGGCACAAGCATGGGAGGCTTGTATGTTGCCGCTACACTACAGGTGCCCTTGTCAAGAGCCGGTCGTCGTCCTACAGAAATACGGAGATCGTCAGCATGACCTGTGGAGTTGAGAGATGCAGAACACGCAGCTGGGATATCAGTCGTAACACAGACCCCATTGAGACCCCCACGCATTTTGCCAATTATGTCATCACAGCTGCGCACTATGACTATGAGACCATGCTTTTGGCACGGTTAATTTTTTTGCAGACTCAATAATCGATCTGCAACGATATAATGGCATCCAGTTGCAAAACAAGCCAGAAGCACCTGTGGTCTAGTGGCTATGACGTCAGCCTCACACGCTGAAGGTCGCCAGTTCGATCCTGGCCAGGTGTATGATTTTTTGAAGTGCATCTTGATGCTCCGATCGAAGCCGTAGCTGGGCATGACAAGATCACCGCGCTCGTGGATTTTGGCCAGAAGAAGCTGAAAGCTGAAGCCGAAGATCTCTGAGAACACTCGCTCTACAAACGAAAACATTGCTCCCGATATGCAAAAGATCTTTGCACACGTGAACAAGGAAAAACTCTTGCTACAGTTTCTGGCTTACGAGCAAACTCACTCACACCACGGACAAGTTGGAATCAAACAAAGACATGAGCCTGGCAGGACTCGAACCTGCAATCTTTGGTTCCGAAGACCAACGCCTTATCCATTAGGCCACAGGCCCCCTGTAGCCTTTCTCATGGCGAATCGTTGACCACGACATAAGCTGGAAAGTTCTTATTGAAGGATCAGGTTTGTCAAGAAAGGGCACACGTGTGCTGGCGAAGTGCACGCATGCCATCACTATTGCTCTCTGCTTTCGAAGAGGCTCTGAAAGTCCATGCGTGATGGGCGAAAATTTGGCGAAAATCAACGAAGCTACTGCGACCGGTCCGACCGGGTGGAGCCGATGCCGCTGGCGACTTTGGCCGTAGTGCCTGAAGCTCGTGAAACTTGCAGTCATTGCATGTACATAACTCCATGGTTGCAGT
This sequence comes from Symbiodinium sp. CCMP2592, assembly GCA_905221615.1. Lineage (NCBI taxonomy): Eukaryota > Dinophyceae > Suessiales > Symbiodiniaceae > Symbiodinium > Symbiodinium sp. CCMP2592. The sequence continues at coordinate 27,422 of CAJNDT010002303.1, read as the reverse complement.
CATTGCATGTACAGAGTTTGAGCGAATTTCACTTGCAAAACAAACGATGCTTTTTTGCACTCAACAGAACCTTAATGGCTGCAAAGCCTCCTGTGGGATTCGAACCCACGACCTCCCGCTTATTGAGCGGGTGCTCTACCAACTAAGCTAAAGAGGCTAGTAATTGCTGGCACTAGCTAGCTTTTCTTGCCAGATTCGCCGACATTTTCGGAACCCAAACGAGCGCCCTCAAGATCCCATGATGTACTCTCGGATTGGCGGCGGGGATGCCGACACGAATGTCGCCAGTGTCTCGAGAGACGCTTAGACATTGGCTGAGAGTGTGCAACGTGCAACATAAGATATGAGCTGCCCAGGACTCGAACCTGGAATCTCCGGCTCCGGAGGCCGACGCCTTATCCATTAGGCCAACAGCCCTTGTGGCATCTCAAGCAATTGCAAAGCTTACGCTGAACCACTAGCGCCCAAGGCGACCAGGCCTCGGCCTACCTGCACCGGGCTTTCGGCGGGCGAGTCGAGGCGCTGGATTCCCTCGGCGCGGTAGCTGACAGCTTCCTTTCTTACGAGGACACCCGATCACAAATTAGCTCCACGCGGTTTCACAAACATCCAGGTTGACTAAGAGCATCGAACATCGAGTGAATCGAGCAGGCATCTGAACAAGTCGCAAAATGAAAAATATGAAGTGTAAGCTAGCAGCCAGCAGTAGCCGGTAGCCACCAGCACTCTGTCTCAGCTTCCTGCTTGCGGCACAGGGGACCGGCGCGCAACTTTGGCTTCTGGCCATGACAGCTCTGCGCAAGACTGCATCCCCTGTGGGACTCGAACCCACAATCTTCGGATTAGAAGTCCGACGCCTTGTCCATTAGGCCAAGGGGACTTGTGATGAATGCACTGAATTGCACGACCTGAGTTGTTAACCTTCTTGCTGCCGCGTCAAGGTCATGGCCTGACGGGACGCCCATAAACCAACGATTATTGGGAAATATCCCAGGCCGCAAACGAATGCATAAACGCAAAGGAATCTTAAGTAGCTTGCACTTTGCCACCAAGACGACGAAGCATGTTCCCTGCGGGGTTTGAGCCCGCGACCTATGGCTCATAAGACCATCGCTCTAACCACTGAGCTAAGGGAACTTGATCATCTGGCTGGCAAGCATATCTATAAGCGTGCAGCATGACGTGCACGATGTCAAGAGTCAAGACGATGTAAATAACATAGCGGAGCCTGGTTTCGATCCAGGGACCTTTGGGTTATGGGCCCAACACGCTAACCACTGCGCCACTCCGCTGGCGGTGCGCGCCAGATACATGCCATACTAGATGTCTCTCTACAGGTAGCTGAATCCCTGAGATGAAGAATGCAAAAAGCGGAGGCTGCCGCTTGAGACAGCGGTCGAGGGGGCCTGCATCAGCGACTCCGAGAATCGTAGTCCATGCAGCCGAATGGGTGGTGCTGGTGCTGGTGCTGGTGCTGGTGCTGGTGCTGGTGCTGCTGGTGCTGGTGCTGCTGGTGCTGCTGGTGCTGGTGCTGGTGCTGCTGGTGCTGGTGCTGCTGCTGTGTGCTGCTGCTGCTGGTGCTGCTGCTGGTGCTGCTGCTGCTGGTGCTGGTGCTGGTGCTGCTGTGCTGTGCTGGCTGCTGCTGGGCGCTGCTGCTGCTGGCTGCTGCTGCTGGCGCTGCGCTGCTGCTTGCTGTGTGGTGCGCTGGTGCTGCTGTGCTGGTGCTGCTGGTGCTGCTGGTGCTGCTGGTGCTGCTGGCTGCTGCTGCTGCTGGTGCTGCTGGTGCTGCTGGTGCTGCTGCTGGTGGTGGTGGTGGTGGTGGTCCGTGGTGGTGGTGGTGGTGGCCGGCGGTGGTGGTGGTGGCGGTGGTGGCGGCGGTAGTGGTGGTGCTGCTAACGAAAGCTAAGCCAAGCACTAAACGCAAATCCTTACCGTACTGCCGGGAAAGCCGGCCTCAACGAGGCTTCGAACGCAAATCCCAAAAATATTGGGACGGTGTTCGGGGTTCGGGCCGGTGGAGGCTTTGGTTTGAAACCAGCTTTCTAGTCTTCTCGTCATTAAGAAGCAAGGCTAGTTGGCATTTGAAGCCTGGTGGAATCTCAATTTGAAGCCGGCTTCGACGAAGCTTCAAACGCAAGCCCCCGATACATGGAGGGTGTTCGAGAGGCCGTGGAATAGATGTCGACGGCAACTTATGGGCGCGTTAATCCTTCTGGCAGCCCCGAATGCAACCGTGACGAAGCGTACGGCAGCTGAAGTTTCCGCATTAAGCACAAGTTTGAAGCCAGCCTCAACGAAGCTTCTAACGCAGACGTGTCAGTTTACGAAGCCGCCAAATTCTAATCACAACAACTCGAGCGAATCTTAATCCGCTCCCACCCTCAAGAACGACTTTTTGTTCCGTGCGAAATGGAGTTGAAGCCACCCCTAGCGACAAGGCTTCAATCGCAAATCCCGAACATTTGAGACCCAATGAAGCTTAAAACAATTCTTAAGGAAAGAGTAACCCAGCTGTCTTGTGGTAGGCCCGGCACCGGCCACACGACACAGCCACTAGAATTTTAGTCCGGTTGTTCTCCCAAGTCTCGGGTTTTTCTTGATGTGTGACGCGGCTCCGGTTTAACTGGGAACACAGGTGGCATCTTTTCGAGTAGTCTAGCTTCAGTGGGCAAAATTTTGTAGAGATTACCAGCCTGCCATGACAACCGGTGAACCCGTGAACATGGAGTGGAGGAAGGTAACATTGGCCGGCCAGCAGTCACCAGCTCGTGTGGCCTAATGGATAAGGCGCCTCCCTCCTAAGGAGGAGATTGCGGGTTCGAGTCCCGCCTCGAGTATGTCCGAAAGCCTGCAGGACAACGGCGGTTCCATTGGTCGCTTCCATGGTGTGCCCTGCAAGGGTAAGGCAACTGCAACGACGGGTTCGTTTCACGGGGGTCCACGGAAAAGGTTGATTCATGATTCATATGGTCATATGGCCCTCTAACACCATGCTAGTAGGGGGGATTGAGTTTGCACCCGCGGTTGAAGCCTCGCTGAAGCCGGCTTCACTGGCACCTCGCAAGACTCACCAAGATCCCGCCCAGCAACGGCGGGGGATTTGCACTGGAAGTTTCGTTGAAGCCGGCCTCAAACTCTCCGCACAGGTCCACACACCACCGCGGCATCGGGGCATCGTTTAAGCTGGCCTCAACTTGACATGACACAATGCCCAAGAACAAGCAGAAGCCAACCGGTTGTGCTGAGTCACATCATCTGTCACCTCTATGGGATGCACTGTTCTAGAGCCAGGCTGACTGTGCCTCAGGGCCGCTGCGACCGTCATGTTTTCGAATGCACCAGATCTCTTTCGAACTCCGAAGATACGCCGTGGAGAGCCCGCCTATAGTACTGGCCTGGAGGACCGGCTGGGAAGCACTTAGGACCAAGGATGCTGTCAGCGATCAGCCATGGGTAGCACCTGGGAATCGTAGTTTTCACTTCCAAAAAGCCCGTCACCGTCATCCAGGTGTTCGAGATCGTCGAACTGCGCCTCGACAAGAGGTATATACCCGACCGTACCGGACGCAGAACCTGCCGGATAAAACTGAAACAACACAAAGAAAAAAGTAGCATGGACGCTGCGCAAGGGTGACAAGCGCAATCGGAGAAGTCTATGTTTTACGTTAGCGCAAGCGCCCATTCCCAGGCATTATGACGAAGAGTTCTGTGCGCCCTGGACAACTACAACTTTTATCTGGGCTAAGCTACATATTCTTCAGTTCTTCGTCCCACAAAACAGCAAACAACCTTCAGTACGCGACCCAGGGTGGACATACTTTGCTGTGGCTCTCATCGCAATGCGATCATGAGCAACGCCTGTCCGTTAGGTCACTGGGTCTGGCAGTACGTCTGGTCGCAGTCCTGATGTTCAGTGGTAAACCTAGCAACCCATGCGACGCTTATGAGACCTGGCATAGCATGTGAACGGAGGAGAAACAGCAGGAAACAAGTCGACCCAGGGTGGACTCGAACCACCATAATTTGCTGGCTTCTGCCGATCATGGCAAACGCAAAGCAACGCCTTATCCATTAGGCTACTAGGTCTGGCAGGTCGTGCGCCGGGTCCAGGATGCACCATTGAAAATGACAGTGGGTGGTAACGTTGAAGTGCCATTTTCGGGAGATCATTGCATAGCGAAGCTTTACAGGCGCTCAGCTTCAAGCACGATCTCTAACTCTAGCTGCATACTCGTTGTCAGTGCTTTAATTTGCAAATTGAAGCAGAGCTCTGAGTGCGCTGGGTATCTGCGAGTTGCAGGTTTTGAAACAGAAATCATTGGGTATCTGCGAGTTGCAGGTTTTGAAACAGAAATCATTGGGTGCTACTGGAGCAGCCAAAAGTGGCTCTGGGTCCTGGGCTTGTGAGGAATCGACTTTCGATTCGCGAAAAACTTTTGCCGAACTCCGCGACGTTGTCTTACCTCCGTGCATGCAGTATCCTGCGCAGCACGCCAGATGCACCTGCCGGGAGTCGAACCCGGGGCACAAGCATGGGAGGCTTGTATGTTGCCGCTACACTACAGGTGCCCTTGTCAAGAGCCGGTCGTCGTCCTACACAAATACGGAGATCGTCAGCATGACCTGTGGAGTTGAGAGATGCAGAACACGCAGCTGGGATATCAGTCGTAACACAGACCCCATTGAGACCCCCACGCATTTTGCCAATTATGTCATCACAGCTGCGCACTATGACTATGAGACCATGCTTTTGGCACGGTTAATTTTTTTGCAGACTCAATAATCGATCTGCAACGATATAATGGCATCCAGTTGCAAAACAAGCCAGAAGCACCTGTGGTCTAGTGGCTATGACGTCAGCCTCACACGCTGAAGGTCGCCAGTTCGATCCTGGCCAGGTGTATGATTTTTTGAAGTGCATCTTGATGCTCCGATCGAAGCCGTAGCTGGGCATGACAAGATCACCGCGCTCGTGGATTTTGGCCAGAAGAAGCTGAAAGCTGAAGCCGAAGATCTCTGAGAACACTCGCTCTACAAACGAAAACATTGCTCCCGATATGCAAAAGATCTTTGCACACGTGAACAAGGAAAAACTCTTGCTACAGTTTCTGGCTTACGAGCAAACTCACTCACACCACGGACAAGTTGGAATCAAACAAAGACATGAGCCTGGCAGGACTCGAACCTGCAATCTTTGGTTCCGAAGACCAACGCCTTATCCATTAGGCCACAGGCCCCCTGTAGCCTTTCTCATGGCGAATCGTTCACCACGACATAAGCTGGAAAGTTCTTATTGAAGGATCAGGTTTGTCAAGAAAGGGCACACGTGTGCTGGCGAAGTGCACGCATGCCATCACTATTGCTCTCTGCTTTCGAAGAGGCTCTGAAAGTCCATGCGTGATGGGCGAAAATTTGGCGAAAATCAACGAAGCTACTGCGACCGGTCCGACCGGGTGGAGCCGATGCCGCTGGCGACTTTGGCCGTAGTGCCTGAAGCTCGTGAAACTTGCAGTCATTGCATGTACATAACTCCATGGTTGCAGTCATTGCATGTACAGAGTTTGAGCGAATTTCACTTGCAAAACAAACGATGCTTTTTTGCACTCAACAGAACCTTAATGGCTGCAAAGCCTCCTGTGGGATTCGAACCCACGACCTCCCGCTTACTGAGCGGGTGCTCTACCAACTAAGCTAAAGAGGCTAGTAATTGCTGGCACTAGCTAGCTTTTCTTGCCAGATTCGCCGACATTTTCGGAACCCAAACGAGCGCCCTCAAGATCCCATGATGTACTCTCGGATTGGCGGCGGGGATGCCGACACGAATGTCGCCAGTGTCTCGAGAGACGCTTAGACATTGGCTGAGAGTGTGCAACGTGCAACATAAGATATGAGCTGCCCAGGACTCGAACCTGGAATCTCCGGCTCCGGAGGCCGACGCCTTATCCATTAGGCCAACAGCCCTTGTGGCATCTCAAGCAATTGCAAAGCTTACGCTGAACCACTAGCGCCCAAGGCGACCAGGCCTCGGCCTACCTGCACCGGGCTTTCGGCGGGCGAGTCGAGGCGCTGGATTCCCTCGGCGCGGTAGCTGACAGCTTCCTTTCTTACGAGGACACCCGATCACAAATTAGCTCCACGCGGTTTCACAAACATCCAGGTTGACTAAGAGCATCGAACATCGAGTGAATCGAGCAGGCATCTGAACAAGTCGCAAAATGAAAAATATGAAGTGTAAGCTAGCAGCCAGCAGTAGCCGGTAGCCACCAGCACTCTGTCTCAGCTTCCTGCTTGCGGCACAGGGGACCGGCGCGCAACTTTGGCTTCTGGCCATGACAGCTCTGCGCAAGACTGCATCCCCTGTGGGACTCGAACCCACAATCTTCGGATTAGAAGTCCGACGCCTTGTCCATTAGGCCAAGGGGACTTGTGATGAATGCACTGAATTGCACGACCTGAGTTGTTAACCTTCTTGCTGCCGCGTCAAGGTCATGGCCTGACGGGACGCCCATAAACCAACGATTATTGGGAAATATCCCAGGCCGCAAACGAATGCATAAACGCAAAGGAATCTTAAGTAGCTTGCACTTTGCCACCAAGACGACGAAGCATGTTCCCTGCGGGGTTTGAGCCCGCGACCTATGGCTCATAAGACCATCGCTCTAACCACTGAGCTAAGGGAACTTGATCATCTGGCTGGCAAGCATATCTATAAGCGTGCAGCATGACGTGCACGATGTCAAGAGTCAAGACGATGTAAATAACATAGCGGAGCCTGGTTTCGATCCAGGACCTTTGGGTTATGGGCCCAACACGCTAACCACTGCGCCACTCCGCTGGCGGTGCGCGCCAGATACATGCCATACTAGATGTCTCTCTACAGGTAGCTGAATCCCTGAGATGAAGAATGCAAAAAGCGGAGGCTGCCGCTTGAGACAGCGGTCGAGGGGGCCTGCATCAGCGACTCCGAGAATCGTAGTCCATGCAGCCGAATGGGTGGTGCTGGTGCTGGTGCTGGTGCTGGTGCTGGTGCTGGTGCTGGTGCTGCTGGTGCTGGTGCTGCTGGTGCTGTGTGCTGCTGGTGCTGTGCTGCTGGTGCTGGTGCTGCTGCTGCTGTGCTGCTGGTGCTGCTGGTGCTGGTGCTGGTGCTGCTGGTGCTGGTGCTGGTGCTGGTGCTGGTGCTGGTGCTGGTGCTGGTGCTGGCTGTGCTGGTGCTGGTGCTGGTGCTGCTGTGCTGGTGCTGGCTGCTGGCTGCTGGTGCTGCTGGTGCTGCTGGTGCTGCTGTGCTGCTGCTGGTGCTGCTGGTGCTGCTGGTGCTGCTGGTGCTGCTGGTGCTGCTGGTGCTGCTGGTGCTGCTGGTGCTGCTGGTGCTGCTGGTGCTGCTGGTGCTGCTGGTGCTGCTGGTGCTGCTGGTGCTGCTGGTGCTGCTGCTGGTGGTGGTGGTGGTGGTGGTCCGTGGTGGTGGTGGTGGTGGCCGGCGGTGGTGGTGGTGGCGGTGGTGGCGGCGGTAGTGGTGGTGCTGCTAACGAAAGCTAAGCCAAGCACTAAACGCAAATCCTTACCGTACTGCCGGGAAAGCCGGCCTCAACGAGGCTTCGAACGCAAATCCCAAAAATATTGGGACGGTGTTCGGGGTTCGGGCCGGTGGAGGCTTTGGTTTGAAACCAGCTTTCTAGTCTTCTCGTCATTAAGAAGCAAGGCTAGTTGGCATTTGAAGCCTGGTGGAATCTCAATTTGAAGCCGGCTTCGACGAAGCTTCAAACGCAAGCCCCCGATACATGGAGGGTGTTCGAGAGGCCGTGGAATAGATGTCGACGGCAACTTATGGGCGCGTTAATCCTTCTGGCAGCCCCGAATGCAACCGTGACGAAGCGTACGGCAGCTGAAGTTTCCGCATTAAGCACAAGTTTGAAGCCAGCCTCAACGAAGCTTCTAACGCAGACGTGTCAGTTTACGAAGCCGCCAAATTCTAATCACAACAACTCGAGCGAATCTTAATCCGCTCCCACCCTCAAGAACGACTTTTTGTTCCGTGCGAAATGGAGTTGAAGCCACCCCTAGCGACAAGGCTTCAATCGCAAATCCCGAACATTTGAGACCCAATGAAGCTTAAAACAATTCTTAAGGAAAGAGTAACCCAGCTGTCTTGTGGTAGGCCCGGCACCGGCCACACGACACAGCCACTAGAATTTTAGTCCGGTTGTTCTCCCAAGTCTCGGGTTTTTCTTGATGTGTGACGCGGCTCCGGTTTAACTGGGAACACAGGTGGCATCTTTTCGAGTAGTCTAGCTTCAGTGGGCAAAATTTTGTAGAGATTACCAGCCTGCCATGACAACCGGTGAACCCGTGAACATGGAGTGGAGGAAGGTAACATTGGCCGGCCAGCAGTCACCAGCTCGTGTGGCCTAATGGATAAGGCGCCTCCCTCCTAAGGAGGAGATTGCGGGTTCGAGTCCCGCCTCGAGTATGTCCGAAAGCCTGCAGGACAACGGCGGTTCCATTGGTCGCTTCCATGGTGTGCCCTGCAAGGGTAAGGCAACTGCAACGACGGGTTCGTTTCACGGGGGTCCACGGAAAAGGTTGATTCATGATTCATATGGTCATATGGCCCTCTAACACCATGCTAGTAGGGGGGATTGAGTTTGCACCCGCGGTTGAAGCCTCGCTGAAGCCGGCTTCACTGGCACCTCGCAAGACTCACCAAGATCCCGCCCAGCAACGGCGGGGGATTTGCACTGGAAGTTTCGTTGAAGCCGGCCTCAAACTCTCCGCACAGGTCCACACACCACCGCGGCATCGGGGCATCGTTTAAGCTGGCCTCAACTTGACATGACACAATGCCCCAAGAACAAGCAGAAGCCAACCGGTTGTGCTGAGTCACATCATCTGTCACCTCTATGGGATGCACTGTTCTAGAGCCAGGCTGACTGTGCCTCAGGGCCGCTGCGACCGTCATGTTTTCGAATGCACCAGATCTCTTTCGAACTCCGAAGATACGCCGTGGAGAGCCCGCCTATAGTACTGGCCTGGAGGACCGGCTGGGAAGCACTTAGGACCAAGGATGCTGTCAGCGATCAGCCATGGGTAGCACCTGGGAATCGTAGTTTTCACTTCCAAAAAGCCCGTCACCGTCATCCAGGTGTTCGAGATCGTCGAACTGCGCCTCGACAAGAGGTATATACCCGACCGTACCGGACGCAGAACCTGCCGGATAAAACTGAAACAACACAAAGAAAAAAGTAGCATGGACGCTGCGCAAGGGTGACAAGCGCAATCGGAGAAGTCTATGTTTTACGTTAGCGCAAGCGCCCATTCCCAGGCATTATGACGAAGAGTTCTGTGCGCCCTGGACAACTACAACTTTTATCTGGGCTAAGCTACATATTCTTCAGTTCTTCGTCCCACAAAACAGCAAACAACCTTCAGTACGCGACCCAGGGTGGACATACTTTGCTGTGGCTCTCATCGCAATGCGATCATGAGCAACGCCTGTCCGTTAGGTCACTGGGTCTGGCAGTACGTCTGGTCGCAGTCCTGATGTTCAGTGGTAAACCTAGCAACCCATGCGACGCTTATGAGACCTGGCATAGCATGTGAACGGAGGAGAAACAGCAGGAAACAAGTCGACCCAGGGTGGACTCGAACCACCATAATTTGCTGGCTTCTGCCGATCATGGCAAACGCAAAGCAACGCCTTATCCATTAGGCTACTAGGTCTGGCAGGTCGTGCGCCGGGTCCAGGATGCACCATTGAAAATGACAGTGGGTGGTAACGTTGAAGTGCCATTTTCGGGAGATCATTGCATAGCGAAGCTTTACAGGCGCTCAGCTTCAAGCACGATCTCTAACTCTAGCTGCATACTCGTTGTCAGTGCTTTAATTTGCAAATTGAAGCAGAGCTCTGAGTGCGCTGGGTATCTGCGAGTTGCAGGTTTTGAAACAGAAATCATTGGGTATCTGCGAGTTGCAGGTTTTGAAACAGAAATCATTGGGTGCTACTGGAGCAGCCAAAAGTGGCTCTGGGTCCTGGGCTTGTGAGGAATCGACTTTCGATTCGCGAAAAACTTTTGCCGAACTCCGCGACGTTGTCTTACCTCCGTGCATGCAGTATCCTGCGCAGCACGCCAGATGCACCTGCCGGGAGTCGAACCCGGGGCACAAGCATGGGAGGCTTGTATGTTGCCGCTACACTACAGGTGCCCTTGTCAAGAGCCGGTCGTCGTCCTACAGAAATACGGAGATCGTCAGCATGACCTGTGGAGTTGAGAGATGCAGAACACGCAGCTGGGATATCAGTCGTAACACAGACCCCATTGAGACCCCCACGCATTTTGCCAATTATGTCATCACAGCTGCGCACTATGACTATGAGACCATGCTTTTGGCACGGTTAATTTTTTTGCAGACTCAATAATCGATCTGCAACGATATAATGGCATCCAGTTGCAAAACAAGCCAGAAGCACCTGTGGTCTAGTGGCTATGACGTCAGCCTCACACGCTGAAGGTCGCCAGTTCGATCCTGGCCAGGTGTATGATTTTTTGAAGTGCATCTTGATGCTCCGATCGAAGCCGTAGCTGGGCATGACAAGATCACCGCGCTCGTGGATTTTGGCCAGAAGAAGCTGAAAGCTGAAGCCGAAGATCTCTGAGAACACTCGCTCTACAAACGAAAACATTGCTCCCGATATGCAAAAGATCTTTGCACACGTGAACAAGGAAAAACTCTTGCTACAGTTTCTGGCTTACGAGCAAACTCACTCACACCACGGACAAGTTGGAATCAAACAAAGACATGAGCCTGGCAGGACTCGAACCTGCAATCTTTGGTTCCGAAGACCAACGCCTTATCCATTAGGCCACAGGCCCCCTGTAGCCTTTCTCATGGCGAATCGTTCACCACGACATAAGCTGGAAAGTTCTTATTGAAGGATCAGGTTTGTCAAGAAAGGGCACACGTGTGCTGGCGAAGTGCACGCATGCCATCACTATTGCTCTCTGCTTTCGAAGAGGCTCTGAAAGTCCATGCGTGATGGGCGAAAATTTGGCGAAAATCAACGAAGCTACTGCGACCGGTCCGACCGGGTGGAGCCGATGCCGCTGGCGACTTTGGCCGTAGTGCCTGAAGCTCGTGAAACTTGCAGTCATTGCATGTACATAACTCCATGGTTGCAGTCATTGCATGTACAGAGTTTGAGCGAATTTCACTTGCAAAACAAACGATGCTTTTTTGCACTCAACAGAACCTTAATGGCTGCAAAGCCTCCTGTGGGATTCGAACCCACGACCTCCCGCTTATTGAGCGGGTGCTCTACCAACTAAGCTAAAGAGGCTAGTAATTGCTGGCACTAGCTAGCTTTTCTTGCCAGATTCGCCGACATTTTCGGAACCCAAACGAGCGCCCTCAAGATCCCATGATGTACTCTCGGATTGGCGGCGGGGATGCCGACACGAATGTCGCCAGTGTCTCGAGAGACGCTTAGACATTGGCTGAGAGTGTGCAACGTGCAACATAAGATATGAGCTGCCCAGGACTCGAACCTAGAATCTCCGGCTCCGGAGGCCGACGCCTTATCCATTAGGCCAACAGCCCTTGTGGCATCTCAAGCAATTGCAAAGCTTACGCTGAACCACTAGCGCCCAAGGCGACCAGGCCTCGGCCTACCTGCACCGGGCTTTCGGCGGGCGAGTCGAGGCGCTGGATTCCCTCGGCGCGGTAGCTGACAGCTTCCTTTCTTACGAGGACACCCGATCACAAATTAGCTCCACGCGGTTTCACAAACATCCAGGTTGACTAAGAGCATCGAACATCGAGTGAATCGAGCAGGCATCTGAACAAGTCGCAAAATGAAAAATATGAAGTGTAAGCTAGCAGCCAGCAGTAGCCGGTAGCCACCAGCACTCTGTCTCAGCTTCCTGCTTGCGGCACAGGGGACCGGCGCGCAACTTTGGCTTCTGGCCATGACAGCTCTGCGCAAGACTGCATCCCCTGTGGGACTCGAACCCACAATCTTCGGATTAGAAGTCCGACGCCTTGTCCATTAGGCCAAGGGGACTTGTGATGAATGCACTGAATTGCACGACCTGAGTTGTTAACCTTCTTGCTGCCGCGTCAAGGTCATGGCCTGACGGGACGCCCATAAACCAACGATTATTGGGAAATATCCCAGGCCGCAAACGAATGCATAAACGCAAAGGAATCTTAAGTAGCTTGCACTTTGCCACCAAGACGACGAAGCATGTTCCCTGCGGGGTTTGAGCCCGCGACCTATGGCTCATAAGACCATCGCTCTAACCACTGAGCTAAGGGAACTTGATCATCTGGCTGGCAAGCATATCTATAAGCGTGCAGCATGACGTGCACGATGTCAAGAGTCAAGACGATGTAAATAACATAGCGGAGCCTGGTTTCGATCCAGAGACCTTTGGGTTATGGGCCCAACACGCTAACCACTGCGCCACTCCGCTGGCGGTGCGCGCCAGATACATGCCATACTAGATGTCTCTCTACAGGTAGCTGAATCCTGAGATGAAGAATGCAAAAAGCGGAGGCTGCCGCTTGAGACAGCGGTCGAGGGGGCCTGCATCAGCGACTCCGAGAATCGTAGTCCATGCAGCCGAATGGGTGGTGCTGGTGCTGGTGCTGGTGCTGGTGCTGGTGCTGGTGCTGGTGCTGCTGGTGCTGGTGCTGCTGGTGCTGGTGCTGCTGGTGCTGGTGCTGGTGCTGCTGGTGCTGGTGCTGCTGCTGGTGCTGCTGCTGGTGCTGCTGCTGGTGCTGCTGCTGGTGCTGGTGCTGGTGCTGGTGCTGGTGCTGGTGCTGGTGCTGGTGCTGGTGCTGGTGCTGGTGCTGGTGCTGGCGCTGCTGCTGGCGCTGGTGCTGCTGCTGCTGCTGCTGCTGGTGCTGCTGCTGGCGCTGGTGCTGCTGCTGCTGCTGGTGCTGCTGGTGCTGCTGGTGCTGCTGGTGCTGCTGGTGCTGCTGGTGCTGCTGGTGCTGCTGGTGCTGCTGGTGCTGCTGGTGATGCTGGTGCTGCTGGTGCTGCTGGTGCTGCTGGTGCTGCTGGTGCTGCTGGTGCTGCTGGTGCTGCTGGTGCTGCTGGTGCTGCTGCTGGTGGTGGTGGTGGTGGTGGTCCGTGGTGGTGGTGGTGGCCGGCGGTGGTGGTGGTGGCGGTGGTGGCGGCGGTAGTGGTGGTGCTGCTAACGAAAGCTAAGCGAAGCACTAAACGCAAATCCTTACCGTACTGCCGGGAAAGCCGGCCTCAACGAGGCTTCGAACGCAAATCCCAAAAATATTGGGACGGTGTTCGGGGTTCGGGCCGGTGGAGGCTTTGGTTTGAAACCAGCTTTCTAGTCTTCTCGTCATTAAGAAGCAAGGCTAGTTGGCATTTGAAGCCTGGTGGAATCTCAATTTGAAGCCGGCTTCGACGAAGCTTCAAACGCAAGCCCCCGATACATGGAGGGTGTTCGAGAGGCCGTGGAATAGATGTCGACGGCAACTTATGGGCGCGTTAATCCTTCTGGCAGCCCCGAATGCAACCGTGACGAAGCGTACGGCAGCTGAAGTTTCCGCATTAAGCACAAGTTTGAAGCCAGCCTCAACGAAGCTTCTAACGCAGACGTGTCAGTTTACGAAGCCGCCAAATTCTAATCACAACAACTCGAGCGAATCTTAATCCGCTCCCACCCTCAAGAACGACTTTTTGTTCCGTGCGAAATGGAGTTGAAGCCACCCCTAGCGACAAGGCTTCAATCGCAAATCCCGAACATTTGAGACCCAATGAAGCTTAAAACAATTCTTAAGGAAAGAGTAACCCAGCTGTCTTGTGGTAGGCCCGGCACCGGCCACACGACACAGCCACTAGAATTTTAGTCCGGTTGTTCTCCCAAGTCTCGGGTTTTTCTTGATGTGTGACGCGGCTCCGGTTTAACTGGGAACACAGGTGGCATCTTTTCGAGTAGTCTAGCTATTCTTCAGTGGGCAAAATTTTGTAGAGATTACCAGCCTGCCATGACAACCGGTGAACCCGTGAACATGGAGTGGAGGAAGGTAACATTGGCCGGCCAGCAGTCACCAGCTCGTGTGGCCTAATGGATAAGGCGCCTCCCTCCTAAGGAGGAGATTGCGGGTTCGAGTCCCGCCTCGAGTATGTCCGAAAGCCTGCAGGACAACGGCGGTTCCATTGGTCGCTTCCATGGTGTGCCCTGCAAGGGTAAGGCAACTGCAACGACGGGTTCGTTTCACGGGGGTCCACGGAAAAGGTTGATTCATGATTCATATGGTCATATGGCCCTCTAACACCATGCTAGTAGGGGGGATTGAGTTTGCACCCGCGGTTGAAGCCTCGCTGAAGCCGGCTTCACTGGCACCTCGCAAGACTCACCAAGATCCCGCCCAGCAACGGCGGGGGATTTGCACTGGAAGTTTCGTTGAAGCCGGCCTCAAACTCTCCGCACAGGTCCACACACCACCGCGGCATCGGGGCATCGTTTAAGCTGGCCTCAACTTGACATGACACAATGCCCCAAGAACAAGCAGAAGCCAACCGGTTGTGCTGAGTCACATCATCTGTCACCTCTATGGGATGCACTGTTCTAGAGCCAGGCTGACTGTGCCTCAGGGCCGCTGCGACCGTCATGTTTTCGAATGCACCAGATCTCTTTCGAACTCCGAAGATACGCCGTGGAGAGCCCGCCTATAGTACTGGCCTGGAGGACCGGCTGGGAAGCACTTAGGACCAAGGATGCTGTCAGCGATCAGCCATGGGTAGCACCTGGGAATCGTAGTTTTCACTTCCAAAAAGCCCGTCACCGTCATCCAGGTGTTCGAGATCGTCGAACTGCGCCTCGACAAGAGGTATATACCCGACCGTACCGGACGCAGAACCTGCCGGATAAAACTGAAACAACACAAAGAAAAAAGTAGCATGGA
>CAJNDT010002303.1:0-7500 GCA_905221615.1 Symbiodinium sp. CCMP2592 | reverse complement strand
GCACCAGCACCAGCACCAGCACCAGCACCAGCACCAGCACCAGCACCAGCACCAGCACCAGCAGCAGCACCAGCAGCAGCACCAGCAGCAGCACCAGCAGCAGCACCAGCACCAGCAGCACCAGCACCAGCACCAGCAGCACCAGCACCAGCAGCACCAGCACCAGCAGCACCAGCACCAGCACCAGCACCAGCACCAGCACCAGCACCAGCACCACCCATTCGGCTGCATGGACTACGATTCTCGGAGTCGCTGATGCAGGCCCCCTCGACCGCTGTCTCAAGCGGCAGCCTCCGCTTTTTGCATTCTTCATCTCAGTGATTCAGCTACCTGTAGAGAGACATCTAGTATGGCATGTATCTGGCGCGCACCGCCAGCGGAGTGGCGCAGTGGTTAGCGTGTTGGGCCCATAACCCAAAGGTCTCTGGATCGAAACCAGGCTCCGCTATGTTATTTACATCGTCTTGACTCTTGACATCGTGCACGTCATGCTGCACGCTTATAGATATGCTTGCCAGCCAGATGATCAAGTTCCCTTAGCTCAGTGGTTAGAGCGATGGTCTTATGAGCCATAGGTCGCGGGCTCAAACCCCGCAGGGAACATGCTTCGTCGTCTTGGTGGCAAAGTGCAAGCTACTTAAGATTCCTTTGCGTTTATGCATTCGTTTGCGGCCTGGGATATTTCCCAATAATCGTTGGTTTATGGGCGTCCCGTCAGGCCATGACCTTGACGCGGCAGCAAGAAGGTTAACAACTCAGGTCGTGCAATTCAGTGCATTCATCACAAGTCCCCTTGGCCTAATGGACAAGGCGTCGGACTTCTAATCCGAAGATTGTGGGTTCGAGTCCCACAGGGGATGCAGTCTTGCGCAGAGCTGTCATGGCCAGAAGCCAAAGTTGCGCGCCGGTCCCCTGTGCCGCAAGCAGGAAGCTGAGACAGAGTGCTGGTGGCTACCGGCTACTGCTGGCTGCTAGCTTACACTTCATATTTTTCATTTTGCGACTTGTTCAGATGCCTGCTCGATTCACTCGATGTTCGATGCTCTTAGTCAACCTGGATGTTTGTGAAACCGCGTGGAGCTAATTTGTGATCGGGTGTCCTCGTAAGAAAGGAAGCTGTCAGCTACCGCGCCGAGGGAATCCAGCGCCTCGACTCGCCCGCCGAAAGCCCGGTGCAGGTAGGCCGAGGCCTGGTCGCCTTGGGCGCTAGTGGTTCAGCGTAAGCTTTGCAATTGCTTGAGATGCCACAAGGGCTGTTGGCCTAATGGATAAGGCGTCGGCCTCCGGAGCCGGAGATTCTAGGTTCGAGTCCTGGGCAGCTCATATCTTATGTTGCACGTTGCACACTCTCAGCCAATGTCTAAGCGTCTCTCGAGACACTGGCGACATTCGTGTCGGCATCCCCGCCGCCAATCCGAGAGTACATCATGGGATCTTGAGGGCGCTCGTTTGGGTTCCGAAAATGTCGGCGAATCTGGCAAGAAAAGCTAGCTAGTGCCAGCAATTACTAGCCTCTTTAGCTTAGTTGGTAGAGCACCCGCTCAATAAGCGGGAGGTCGTGGGTTCGAATCCCACAGGAGGCTTTGCAGCCATTAAGGTTCTGTTGAGTGCAAAAAAGCATCGTTTGTTTTGCAAGTGAAATTCGCTCAAACTCTGTACATGCAATGACTGCAACCATGGAGTTATGTACATGCAATGACTGCAAGTTTCACGAGCTTCAGGCACTACGGCCAAAGTCGCCAGCGGCATCGGCTCCACCCGGTCGGACCGGTCGCAGTAGCTTCGTTGATTTTCGCCAAATTTTCGCCCATCACGCATGGACTTTCAGAGCCTCTTCGAAAGCAGAGAGCAATAGTGATGGCATGCGTGCACTTCGCCAGCACACGTGTGCCCTTTCTTGACAAACCTGATCCTTCAATAAGAACTTTCCAGCTTATGTCGTGGTGAACGATTCGCCATGAGAAAGGCTACAGGGGGCCTGTGGCCTAATGGATAAGGCGTTGGTCTTCGGAACCAAAGATTGCAGGTTCGAGTCCTGCCAGGCTCATGTCTTTGTTTGATTCCAACTTGTCCGTGGTGTGAGTGAGTTTGCTCGTAAGCCAGAAACTGTAGCAAGAGTTTTTCCTTGTTCACGTGTGCAAAGATCTTTTGCATATCGGGAGCAATGTTTTCGTTTGTAGAGCGAGTGTTCTCAGAGATCTTCGGCTTCAGCTTTCAGCTTCTTCTGGCCAAAATCCACGAGCGCGGTGATCTTGTCATGCCCAGCTACGGCTTCGATCGGAGCATCAAGATGCACTTCAAAAAATCATACACCTGGCCAGGATCGAACTGGCGACCTTCAGCGTGTGAGGCTGACGTCATAGCCACTAGACCACAGGTGCTTCTGGCTTGTTTTGCAACTGGATGCCATTATATCGTTGCAGATCGATTATTGAGTCTGCAAAAAAATTAACCGTGCCAAAAGCATGGTCTCATAGTCATAGTGCGCAGCTGTGATGACATAATTGGCAAAATGCGTGGGGGTCTCAATGGGGTCTGTGTTACGACTGATATCCCAGCTGCGTGTTCTGCATCTCTCAACTCCACAGGTCATGCTGACGATCTCCGTATTTCTGTAGGACGACGACCGGCTCTTGACAAGGGCACCTGTAGTGTAGCGGCAACATACAAGCCTCCCATGCTTGTGCCCCGGGTTCGACTCCCGGCAGGTGCATCTGGCGTGCTGCGCAGGATACTGCATGCACGGAGGTAAGACAACGTCGCGGAGTTCGGCAAAAGTTTTTCGCGAATCGAAAGTCGATTCCTCACAAGCCCAGGACCCAGAGCCACTTTTGGCTGCTCCAGTAGCACCCAATGATTTCTGTTTCAAAACCTGCAACTCGCAGATACCCAATGATTTCTGTTTCAAAACCTGCAACTCGCAGATACCCAGCGCACTCAGAGCTCTGCTTCAATTTGCAAATTAAAGCACTGACAACGAGTATGCAGCTAGAGTTAGAGATCGTGCTTGAAGCTGAGCGCCTGTAAAGCTTCGCTATGCAATGATCTCCCGAAAATGGCACTTCAACGTTACCACCCACTGTCATTTTCAATGGTGCATCCTGGACCCGGCGCACGACCTGCCAGACCTAGTAGCCTAATGGATAAGGCGTTGCTTTGCGTTTGCCTTGATCGGCAGAAGCCAGCAAATTATGGTGGTTCGAGTCCACCCTGGGTCGACTTGTTTCCTGCTGTTTCTCCTCCGTTCACATGCTATGCCAGGTCTCATAAGCGTCGCATGGGTTGCTAGGTTTACCACTGAACATCAGGACTGCGACCAGACGTACTGCCAGACCCAGTGACCTAACGGACAGGCGTTGCTCATGATCGCATTGCGATGAGAGCCACAGCAAAGTATGTCCACCCTGGGTCGCGTACTGAAGGTTGTTTGCTGTTTTGTGGGACGAAGAACTGAAGAATATGTAGCTTAGCCCAGATAAAAGTTGTAGTTGTCCAGGGCGCACAGAACTCTTCGTCATAATGCCTGGGAATGGGCGCTTGCGCTAACGTAAAACATAGACTTCTCCGATTGCGCTTGTCACCCTTGCGCAGCGTCCATGCTACTTTTTTCTTTGTGTTGTTTCAGTTTTATCCAACAGGTTCTGCGTCCGGTACGGTCGGGTATATACCTCTTGTCGAGGCGCAGTTCGACGATCTCGAACACCTGGATGACGGTGACGGGCTTTTTGGAAGTGAAAACTACGATTCCCAGGTGCTACCCATGGCTGATCGCTGACAGCATCCTTGGTCCTAAGTGCTTCCCAGCCGGTCCTCCAGGCCAGTACTATAGGCGGGCTCTCCACGGCGTATCTTCGGAGTTCGAAAGAGATCTGGTGCATTCGAAAACATGACGGTCGCAGCGGCCCTGAGGCACAGTCAGCCTGGCTCTAGAACAGTGCATCCCATAGAGGTGACAGATGATGTGACTCAGCACAACCGGTTGGCTTCTGCTTGTTCTTGGGGCATTGTGTCATGTCAAGTTGAGGCCAGCTTAAACGATGCCCCGATGCCGCGGTGGTGTGTGGACCTGTGCGGAGAGTTTGAGGCCGGCTTCAACGAAACTTCCAGTGCAAATCCCCCGCCGTTGCTGGGCGGGATCTTGGTGAGTCTTGCGAGGTGCCAGTGAAGCCGGCTTCAGCGAGGCTTCAACCGCGGGTGCAAACTCAATCCCCCCTACTAGCATGGTGTTAGAGGGCCATATGACCATATGAATCATGAATCAACCTTTTCCGTGGACCCCCGTGAAACGAACCCGTCGTTGCAGTTGCCTTACCCTTGCAGGGCACACCATGGAAGCGACCAATGGAACCGCCGTTGTCCTGCAGGCTTTCGGACATACTCGAGGCGGGACTCGAACCCGCAATCTCCTCCTTAGGAGGGAGGCGCCTTATCCATTAGGCCACACGAGCTGGTGACTGCTGGCCGGCCAATGTTACCTTCCTCCACTCCATGTTCACGGGTTCACCGGTTGTCATGGCAGGCTGGTAATCTCTACAAAATTTTGCCCACTGAAGAATAGCTAGACTACTCGAAAAGATGCCACCTGTGTTCCCAGTTAAACCGGAGCCGCGTCACACATCAAGAAAAACCCGAGACTTGGGAGAACAACCGGACTAAAATTCTAGTGGCTGTGTCGTGTGGCCGGTGCCGGGCCTACCACAAGACAGCTGGGTTACTCTTTCCTTAAGAATTGTTTTAAGCTTCATTGGGTCTCAAATGTTCGGGATTTGCGATTGAAGCCTTGTCGCTAGGGGTGGCTTCAACTCCATTTCGCACGGAACAAAAAGTCGTTCTTGAGGGTGGGAGCGGATTAAGATTCGCTCGAGTTGTTGTGATTAGAATTTGGCGGCTTCGTAAACTGACACGTCTGCGTTAGAAGCTTCGTTGAGGCTGGCTTCAAACTTGTGCTTAATGCGGAAACTTCAGCTGCCGTACGCTTCGTCACGGTTGCATTCGGGGCTGCCAGAAGGATTAACGCGCCCATAAGTTGCCGTCGACATCTATTCCACGGCCTCTCGAACACCCTCCATGTATCGGGGGCTTGCGTTTGAAGCTTCGTCGAAGCCGGCTTCAAATTGAGATTCCACCAGGCTTCAAATGCCAACTAGCCTTGCTTCTTAATGACGAGAAGACTAGAAAGCTGGTTTCAAACCAAAGCCTCCACCGGCCCGAACCCCGAACACCGTCCCAATATTTTTGGGATTTGCGTTCGAAGCCTCGTTGAGGCCGGCTTTCCCGGCAGTACGGTAAGGATTTGCGTTTAGTGCTTGGCTTAGCTTTCGTTAGCAGCACCACCACTACCGCCGCCACCACCGCCACCACCACCACCGCCGGCCACCACCACCACCACCACGGACCACCACCACCACCACCAGCAGCAGCACCAGCAGCACCAGCAGCACCAGCAGCACCAGCAGCACCCGCAGCACCAGCAGCACCAGCAGCACCAGCAGACACCAAGAGCACCAGCAGCACCAGCAGCACCGGCGCATCAGCAGACCGCAGCCACAGGCAGCACCAGCAGCAGCAGCAGACCAGCGCCAGCCAGCAGACAAGCAGCAGGCAGCAGCAGCAGACCCGCGCCAGGCAGCAGCCACCAGCACCAGCCCAGGCACAGCCCAGCAGCAGCCCGGAACCAGCAACCAGCACACAGCATCCCGCCCCGGCCACCGCACCAGCACAAGCACCAGCAGCAGGCACCAGAAGCAGCACAGCAGCAGAACAGCAGCAGCACAAGGCAGCAGCACCAGACCGGCGCACCAGCAGCCCCAGCACCAGCAGCACCAGCACCAGCAGCACCAGCACCAGCAGCACCAGCACCAGCAGCACCAGCACCAGCACCAGCACCAGCACCACCCATTCGGCTGCATGGACTACGATTCTCGGAGTCGCTGATGCAGGCCCCCTCGACCGCTGTCTCAAGCGGCAGCCTCCGCTTTTTGCATTCTTCATCTCAGGGATTCAGCTACCTGTAGAGAGACATCTAGTATGGCATGTATCTGGCGCGCGCCGCCAGCGGAGTGGCGCAGTGGTTAGCGTGTTGGGCCCATAACCCAAAGGTCCCTGGATCGAAACCAGGCTCCGCTATGTTATTTACATCGTCTTGACTCTTGACATCGTGCACGTCATGCTGCACGCTTATAGATATGCTTGCCAGCCAGATGATCAAGTTCCCTTAGCTCAGTGGTTAGACCGATGGTCTTATGAGCCATAGGTCGCGGGCTCAAACCCCGCAGGGAACATGCTTCGTCGTCTTGGTGGCAAAGTGCAAGCTACTTAAGATTCCTTTGCGTTTATGCATTCGTTTGCGGCCTGGGATATTTCCCAATAATCGTTGGTTTATGGGCGTCCCGTCAGGCCATGACCTTGACGCGGCAGCAAGAAGGTTAACAACTCAGGTCGTGCAATTCAGTGCATTCATCACAAGTCCCCTTGGCCTAATGGACAAGGCGTCGGACTTCTAATCCGAAGATTGTGGGTTCGAGTCCCACAGGGGATGCAGTCTTGCGCAGAGCTGTCATGGCCAGAAGCCAAAGTTGCACGCCGGTCCCCTGTGCCGCAAGCAGGAAGCTGAGACAGAGTGCTGGTGGCTACCGGCTACTGCTGGCTGCTAGCTTACACTTCATATTTTTCATTTTGCGACTTGTTCAGATGCCTGCTCGATTCACTCGATGTTCGATGCTCTTAGTCAACCTGGATGTTTGTGAAACCGCGTGGAGCTAATTTGTGATCGGGTGTGCTCGTAAGAAAGGAAGCTGTCAGCTACCGCGCCGAGGGAATCCAGCGCCTCGACTCGCCCGCCGAAAGCCCGGTGCAGGTAGGCCGAGGCCTGGTCGCCTTGGGCGCTAGTGGTTCAGCGTAAGCTTTGCAATTGCTTGAGATGCCACAAGGGCTGTTGGCCTAATGGATAAGGCGTCGGCCTCCGGAGCCGGAGATTCTAGGTTCGAGTCCTGGGCAGCTCATATCTTATGTTGCACGTTGCACACTCTCAGCCAATGTCTAAGCGTCTCTCGAGACACTGGCGACATTCGTGTCGGCATCCCCGCCGCCAATCCGAGAGTACATCATGGGATCTTGAGGGCGCTCGTTTGGGTTCCGAAAATGTCGGCGAATCTGGCAAGAAAAGCTAGCTAGTGCCAGCAATTACTAGCCTCTTTAGCTTAGTTGGTAGAGCACCCGCTCAATAAGCGGGAGGTCGTGGGTTCGAATCCCACAGGAGGCTTTGCAGCCATTAAGGTTCTGTTGAGTGCAAAAAAGCATCGTTTGTTTTGCAAGTGAAATTCGCTCAACCTCTGTACATGCAATGACTGCAACCATGGAGTTATGTACATGCAATGACTGCAAGTTTCACGAGCTTCAGGCACTACGGCCAAAGTCGCCAGCGGCATCGGCTCCACCCGGTCGGACCGGTCGCAGTAGCTTCGTTGATTTTCGCCAAATTTTCTCCCATCACGCATGGAC
>CAJNDT010002302.1:696786-876108 GCA_905221615.1 Symbiodinium sp. CCMP2592 | reverse complement strand
GGGGTGCGTCTCGTCCCTCCTGAGCGAATGCTCAGACGGCTGACCAGGAGGCCCACCAAACTGCGCCCTGCTCTGGGTTCGTGTGAGCAAACAATCACCGGCAAGTTACAGCACAGAGCCATGAAATCGAAGGTCTCCGCAATCGTCACAAGGTAACCCACAATGGAAAAAGGATGATCGTCCGTTTGCAGCGGGGAACCTTGATGCATGAAGTGCCAAAAGGCCGGGAATTCAGTGTAATCGGGTGCATCCACGAAGCTTGGGAGCACTTGCGCCGCAAGTACCCCTCGTACATTTGGAGGTGTATGTGCTCCAGCCCCGAGATGGCATGTTGAAGGGACGCCACAGCCAGAGAGATGGGCCGGTGCATGTCCGTGCCCACGCCGCTGATCACGTGGCGTGTGTGGAACAGCGTAACGGCCATGGCGCTGCAAACTACCGCCTAGGATCATTTCGTCCCTTCAACTGGCCGTTTTAAAAAAAAGGGGTTTTGGGGAAGCTGAGCCCGGCTTGTCCGGACCAGACAACCCAGACCGTCAGAAGAGACATGTCACCCCAAGGAGAAAGTTTGGTAGCCCTGTCGGCCACTGGCGTCCCAATCGCGATGACGCGCGATTTGCTCCGCCACGCTGGCAACTTGCTTGAACCACACCCTCACCGTCTCGTGGCCCGCCTCCTGCCAGTTATGGTGCAGCTCGATCACAACCAAATTGGAGCGCATGCCCACCGCCGCCATGAGAACCATATCGACGTCACTCGGAGTGAGCTGAAACTCGGGGTCAGCCGCCAAATCGAAGTGACAGAGGTCGCCATAGCGAACATTAATGTGCTGATCAAGGCGTTTCCACACCAAAGGCAAGGCAGGGGCCGCCATCTCGGAAGCAGAGCGGACCTCGAGACACAAAAATGAAGGTGCTAGCGACGTATGTCGCTGCAAGACTGAGCCCAAGATGCATGTGTACGAGCAGAGTGAAAGCAATCACGAGCAGCCGGACCAGAGCAGGATACAGTGCGTTTTTGCTCGCAAGAGAGAACTGCCGGAACTCCAGGTCACGGTGGCGGACCACCGAGCCCGATTAAAAAAACCCCGAGCAGGCCTTAAGCCTCGTGTCCCTCACTCGGTGCCCTCGCGGATGAAGGCCTGGTAGCCGTGCCACATGGCTGCGTCATGTCTCGTGTGGGAGACGGCGTCCTCACCCCGGGGATCATCAGGCAGGAACTTCACCCACGCACGGCGAATGCGCCCTTCGAAGACCACACAGTTCGCTCCCCGCTGTGACGCCAGGGCCAGCGCGAAAGTGACAAAGAGTGGGTCGATAGCCATCGAAGAGGTAATCTGGAACATGTCAAAGCCTGGAATATTGACGTGGGCAGGCATCTCAGTCCACAAGCCAGCCATGATGCTGGGCGAAGAAGGGACGCTGGGGGGATTACAAATGTACATCGACGTATGTCGACGTGCTGGCAGCCCGCACGACAGACGCACGTTCCATGACGCGCGCTGTGCCCCTTCACCCCCGGCTGGATCGTGGCGATGTCCCCAAGCCCTGCCGCCTTATGCTCCGCTGCTTCGGTGAAGGGCACATGGTCGAAGCACGTGTCGATCATTTCAGCATCGCCAGAGACCCTCCGTACGACTATGAGCGGGCGTAACCGTTCCGGGGCATCAGCCAAGAGGTTGGAAGCGATACGCACGACTGCGATGAGCGCAGAATGCTGCTGAGCTGTCCAAAACACAGTTTGCTCCAGCACAGCGTCCATGCAGACCAGTGCACACCATAGGGAGAAGGTTTTGGAGGATCCCGCACAGCCCAAAATACCAAGCGAGCTGCGTTTGCTGGCACGGGCAGCCAGGATGGCCGAGATGTGCCCAATAACCGTCCGGACTGGCGAGCAACTCAGCGATGTGTCGACAAAAAGTCTGTCCCATAAGGGCGGCTAGGGTGTGCAACTCAGGCGGAATCAAAGTCGCAGGCAAACGCCAGTCTTTGCTGAAAGGATCCCGGGGATTAGAGCGCTCGGCCACCGGATGGAGGGCGAGGATGCTTTGCCTGAGTGCGACAAACTGGGCTGGTGTTAAGTCAGGGGGAGCTGGGAAGTGAGGAGCTTGGGCGGCTGCCTCCACGGCTTGCAGGAAAGACAGCACAAGGTGTGCCTCAGCAGCAAAATGGCACCGAGGCCGCGGCGCAGGTTGGGTGCACGGCCGCACGGGCATGCCATTCGCTATAGGGGGACACGCGCCGCAGGGAGAATGTGTGGCAGCGTATAGCGGGTGTAGTCATACTTTTCCAAGGCATCTGTATCAGTGAAGAGCCAAAGGGTGTGACAATGCACGACAGCAGGGTCAGTACAGAGCCACACCGCGTAGCGAGCAAGCCTGCCCAGGTTGACCGGCACGGTCGGGTCGTAAGTGCGGGGAACCTCTGGGGACTGGGCAAAGGGGAGCAAGTCCACGACGATGGGCAGCTCCTGGAAGCCATAAAGCGAGCTTATGGTGTCGCTGCTCTCCTCGATCGGGGTGCGTCTCGTCCCTCCTGAGCGAATGCTCAGACGGCTGACCAGGAGGCCCACCAAACAGCGCCCTGCTCTGGGTTCGTGTGAGCAAACAATCACCGGCAAGTTACAGCACAGAGCCATGAAATCGAAGGTCTCCGCAATCGTCACAAGGTAACCCACAATGGAAAAGGGATGATCGTCCGTTTGCAGCGGGGAACCTTGATACATCAAGTGCCAAGAGGCCGGGAATTCAGTGTAATCGGGTGCATCCACGAAGCTTGGGAGCACTTGCACCAGCAAGTACCCCTCGTACATTTGGAGGTGCACGACACGCTAGTGCGCATGGCCGCCGCCGCCAGCAGAATCTAATCAATGTCCCTAGCCGTGAGCTGGAACACTGGGTCAGCCGCTAAGACAGGCAGAGATCGCCAAGGCGGACATTGACGTGCAGGTCACACGCTTCCACAGCATCGTCAAACCGTTGTGGCGGCCATGGCAGCAATTGAAGACACCATTCGGAACTACGGACAGTTTTTTTTGGCTTGAGCGGGCCTCGTCGACTACAGTTGTAGCACTCGTCCCCACAAAGGTCGACAGAAAGCTGCGGCGCACAGGCTTTGCCGGTGTTGGCCGTTCAGCACAAGCTACGGTGCCTCAGCAACCGATCCACAACAACCGTGGGCCGTCGGCCAATGTCCGGGCCAATGCCACTCTGCTCCATGAAAGTCTAAGCCACTGCTCGCCAGCTGTCCTGTCCCCAAGGGTGGCCGGTACCGTGGACGGCTACCGTCGGGCATAGCATCCTGATTGGACTCTTGTGCCACCAAGCAATTAGAACTTGGGCCCTGCAGTCGCATGCGTCGAAGAGGTCAGTTGTTGTAGCCTTTTCCTGTTGTTTCCTTTCTTCTTGCTTCCTTGTTCTCCTTCCTTCTGCTGCTGCTTGCCTTGTTGCTGCTTTCTTCCTTTTGGCTGCGGCGGTGGATGCTTTCTTCCCATCAGTGGGTTGCTGTGGAGTTTACCAATCCGCCTCGCATCGGTCTCCACCGCCTCCGTGCTCACAAGGGGCTGGTTTGCAGCCGCCCAAGCGGGCTTACAGTGTCCTTCTTTTCCAACATCACTGGTCCCTGTTGTGGAGTACAGCCGCTCGACCCGCGTCGCGTGCGACTGTGTGCCAAGGCCAGGTGCGGCTGCGCCAGGCGCAGTCTGTCTTTCTGCTACAGCCTCGGACACTACCGAAAGGGCGGCGTCGCGGGCGTGTCCGGAGACATAGCAAGAGTCTCAACCCGGGGGAAGGGGGGGCGGGGTGCAGAGCCATTGGGGGGGGGCGGCAACGAGGGGGCGGCGTCGCGGGCGTGTCCAGCGTGTGTTTGGCAGATTAGGAGACATCAAGTGGGCTTGGAGTGGCAGCTGGCGTCTTCCAGCAGTCTTTCAACCGATTTGAGGGACCATTTTCGAGACCAAAATCGCTTCTGACGAAGTCCAGCTCTGGGAGCCAGTTTTGCTTTGGACCGTTGCTGGCAGTCAAAGGGGCAAAAGTAGTCGCCAATTTTCAAGGTTGCAGAAACCGCAACAAGTGTTCAGTGCTCAAGAAAGACACTGCAAAAGGGGGAGAAGTTTAAAAGAAATAAAGTTCATTTTTGCTTTGTAATGGTGTTTTTGAACATGACAAGAAGATTTTATGCCTTTGAAATTCCACAGGCAATCACCATTCCGAAGACGTACAGCCTCCCAAAGCCATTTCTAAGACGTACACGAAATTTCTTTGCAAGTCAGGTCTAAGGGCTTCGGCTCCAGGTTTTAGAATAAAGGTTTGGGCTTGGTTTTCAAATGAAGGTTTAGAGCAAAGGGTTGATGCGAACGGACTGCGATGCCTTGTCAAGTTCTAAGGTGTCACTATAAGAGCTGTGAGCAATACCGTGTAAAGTGCAAGAGAAGGGGGCACGCTACGCGTCCCTCGACTCTAGGGGGCATGCTACGCATCCCTCATCTTTACCTTTCTATGTGACCGCCAACGCAACGTTTGGCTCAAGTCAATGCCCATAGCTAAGTGCTATATGTGTCTTCTATCCTGAGCAATCAGAGCTATCCCGTTGCACAGACGAACCGCCGCCGGCAGTGAGTGCAAAAGGAACGGCCGCCGGTTCTGCCTGCATAGGATGCACGTGTGGAAGTAAGAGGGAGAGACAGGGTCCAGTCTGTGGAGAGTGCTAGCCAGCCACACCTACATTCATTACAGCTCTGGTGGGGAGAGCAGCAACCAAGTCGAGATCAATCCCCCACGCAGGTTATCAGCCGTACGCGGCTCTGCCTTTCTACAGCAACGACTACTTGATCTACTACGACCACAATGAACTCAGGATCAAGCCAAGATACGACAATGACTTTCGGTGCCGATGTGGCAGCGCCAGCCGTTGGTGAGTCAACAGCTGACGACACAGTGGTGCAATCCGTTGATAGCTCCACGGAAGATGACAAAGGTCAATCTTCTGCGCTTGCCATTGCAAAGGCAGTTCCCAAGGGGAAAGCAAAGAGTCTACCAAGAGCATCTACGCCTTCGCGTCCGACATCCACAGGTTCGAGGACGGGCAAGGCTTCAGAACGACGGGCCGAAGCGTCTGGTTTTCAGGCACCTCGGACTACGTCCAGGGCCAAGGACAAAGGAGTCAAGACCTTGGAAAAGAAGTCAAGACCATCATCTTCGAGAAGCTCTTCAGCACGATCGAGGACTTCGGCTACTCGTGGGCGTGACAAATCCATGACGTGGAATCGGATGGTTACCAATCAACCACGCGATGCTGACGATCTGGATATGACTCTGGATACGATTCCTGCACGTGGTGATGCGTCGTCCGTGGCCACGCCTGCCATAGCTGATGGTCCGAACGCTTATCAGGAACTGACGATTTCGCAACAGTTCGAAGCATCGAACCTTGCACAGCAGATGTACTATCGCAGTCAGGTGCAAGAATACGAAGGATCGTCCAGACCCTGATGGACAAGATCAAGGAGATGCAACAAGAAGATGAAGGATCTGGAATTCGCATTGAAGAATTGGAACGACAACGTGACCATGCATGCTTAGCCATGAGGCACATCAACAATGTCAATCAGGAGATGAAGCGAGACTATGAAACAGCTTTGTTTCGCATGGATGAACAGAACTCTGCTCAACAACGTCAAGCACATGCCGTTGCCGAGGAGTTAGCTCAACAGCTACACGTGTTCCGCACGGAGGCAGCCACTAACTTTGTGCAGTTGGAGGCAAGAGCGCAAGGCGATGGTGAGCTTATGGCACGTGAGTATGAGCGTCTGACTCATGAACTTCATGAACATGCCAGAGAGAACTTGGTCCTCCGGTCAAACACAGCAAGTTCGGAACAAGCCTTACAAGCAATGCAGGAACGATTCCACTTGGTCAAGAACCAGGAGTTGCGGGCTGTGAACGAGATCCAAGGGCTAGCTGGAAACAGCGCAGCCATTGATCAAGAACGATTTCGGCTTCGCGAACGTCTTGGTGAAGAGGAAGAGTACCGCAAAATGGCTGTGAAGAGGATGCAAGATGCAGAGGATCGACTTCATCAGAATGAAGATCATGCAAGGCGATCATTGCCTACTTTGCACGACGAGCTGAGTGAACTCAGGAGAACGCTCAAAGCACAAGAAGATCTTCAAGCGAGGACACGCAGCGAATTGGAGGCAGCGCGAAACTCCAATCACGGAGGAGCGACACGGCCTTCTAGCATGCCCATGTCTTCGAGGACTACTGAGTCTGGCTGGGAGCACGTAGGAAAGGAAGTAGTGCCTGAATTTTCCGTAGGAGGTGAGGTACGATCCCCTGAAATACGGTCCCCAAGTCAAGTTAGTCCAGTCGCCAAAGAGAAGTTCGCATTCTCGGAATCGGACAAGGACAAGAACCTTGTGATGGATGGAATTCCATTCACCGGTGGAAACTTCTTCACTGGCCGCAGTTCAATGCCAATCGTGGCGGATGCAATGCCCGAGCACTACGTGCCAGGTATTAGCAGCCCAGCACTTGCGCGTTCCACGCCTAGTGCAGCCACCTTATTCGGCATACCAAGCGGATTTCATGGGAAAAGTGATGCGGCAGCCGTGCGTGATCGACAGCTTCGCGAACTCTTGGAGGATCGCGGGATGTTGGGATCGAAGTCCACAGCATCTGCCAGCTCCTCAAGACCTGTTGGTATCGACGGTGTTACCGCATCTACGAAGGGCAACGACCTCATCGGTCCCCCTATTGCCTATGACGATTCCATTCATGAAGCAAGGAGACGTCAGATCGAGAAAGAGGTCGCGGAACGGTACGAGGAGAAGATTGCCGATCTGCGAAGCGAAGTACTCAAGGCCCAGAAAGCCGAACAACGTCTCAGAGCTGATCGTGATGAGTGGAGATTATTCGCTGAAACGATTCAGGAAAACCATGGAGACGATGACGGTGATGAAGCTGGCGACGAGAACGGAGAGGAGAGCATGATGAAGGAACCGGCACGGGGTATGATCCTCCAGATCCGCCTGATGATGATGATGATGATAAGAAGAAAGCGGTGGGGGCAAGCCTGAATCGGATCCTGGCTCGCATGCGCGTGATCCTGATGGAGACGCGGATCCTGAAGTCACAGAGGTGAGAATTTCCAGGAGGGAAGCCGACAAAGTGACCGTTCCTCCATGGCCTACTCTCACTCATCTCAACAACTGGCGATCCGTGTGCACGGCCAATGTCTTAGGAGCATCAGCCGACCCACATCATGAGGACTGGATGTTATGGCTGGCACCAGCGTTCAACCCATTCCCTGATGTCGAAGCATTGAATGATTCAGGACACAAGAAGTTCAAGAGCATAGACGTCAAATTGGGGATCGCCATGGTCGCAATGCTACGTGCCGGTGGTGACAAATCAGCTGACCTGTACCTTGAGGTGAACCGGAAGGCTAACGATTACATCAGCAGGCCCGACGGGAAGATCATCAAAGGGCGACAAATCATTGCGATGATGTATGAAAGTTTTCGAACGCACGATCGTCTCGACATGATCATCACTCTTGAGTATTTGGTGAAGCTCCAGTACCAAGGCGACAACAAGCTTCATACGTTCAAGCAGACGTGGTTGGAAGTTCTGGGACGGATGAGACCAGAGGACATTCCATCCAAAACAGCTCTCCGTGATTGCTTGTACAGCAAGATCAAGGACTCGCCCGCAATGAAGATGGAGTTGGGCATGCACTACGAACACTTGCCCTACAATCATGAAGATCGATCGTACGACAACCTGATGAAGATCATTGACCGTACTATCATGCGGAGACGAGAACAGTCAAATCTCACTCAGACCCAAATTGGCTTGCGCCAGATGCTTGAGGGCAAGGATTTGCTTGCTGCACCGGCCAAGGTACCCGAGAAACCAACGCCTAACGCAGCTCCATCCGCAAAGGTCAAGGCTTCGCCGACCAAGCCGGATAAAGCAACACCTGTACTACCTCAAAGCAAAGCGAAGAGTCATGCGAAGACCAAGCCAAAGCCCAAGAAGAAGACGAGGAGTGAGTCAGCGGACAACAGAGGCGACAAGAGCAAGAAGCAAATCCGCTGCAAGTTCCATTTCACAGATGCAGGGTGTCGAAATGGTGACAAGTGCCCATTCAGTCACTCGAAGAAGACTCCAGAGCGACCCTTTACGCCGAGGACGAGAACTCCAAGTCCATCTGGAGGAGGAGGAAACAGGATATGCTACTCGTTCAAGAACACAGGCTCGTGCTCAAGAGAGAATTGTCCTTTCAAGCATGAGGCAGCAGCTACCCCAGCTCCGGAACCAAAGGCAAAAGCTAAAGCTAAATCCGAAGCGAAGGCAGCTCCAGCGAAGCCGAATGCCAAGGCCAAGGCACTCCCTGCGGCACCCGCCATCAGATTGTGTCGAAGGTGGAATCCATCAGCTCCGGCTATATGGAAGCGATCTTCAAGACAAGATGAGGAGGAGTCAGATTGTCCATCCGTTGACAGCGACGCTGATTCGGATTGTTCAACAGATGACGAATCCTCGGGAACGACTACGTCGACCCGAAAAGAGATAAAGCGTAATGTGACATTCGCCGATGACGTGAAGTTCATTTCTTCGTGTCCTAGAAGATCGAAGAAAGACAAAGAGCGGAAGGTGAAGTACGTCGACATGGAAGCGTTTATCAATGATGAGGATCGCGCCGTGAGCTTGGAATTCGCCAAGCACAAAGCGAGATTGAGGGCACAGATCATGAGAGACATGGTTGACGACGATGATGATCAATGCGGAGATCGAGTTTCATTCGTACGAATCCCAGGAACGTCTCGAGTGGAAGAAGTTTCTTTCTACGACGGTGAGGATTCCATCGTTGAGCGTGAACTCGATGCTGCACACAGCAAACGGATCATCAATCAAGGCTTATTCAAATGCATGGTTCAACCAGTCATCCTCAAGAAGAAGATCAAGTTTCTCATGGACACTGGGTGTGGTCATGACCTCATATCTCAGAAGAAGATCGAGAAGCACAGTCTCGAAACACTCGTGACTCCAGAGCCCATATCATTTCAGACAGCCAATGGAATCACCGATACCGATCTCGTGTCGAATTTCCAGACTGAGTCGTTCGAGGAACCGATCAACGCTTATGTGTTGGATGACACACCGTCGGTGCTTTCCATAGGCAAGAGATGTATGAACTTCAACTACGGGTTTGTGTGGCCACCCGGAAGGGAACCATTCATGATCAACCCGCAGGGCAAGAGAATATCTCTGTTCGTGAACGGTGACATCCCGTACGTTCGTGCCGGGAGTTCCAAGTCATTGGTTCATGATGATCCGGAGGCCAAAGCGATCACCGAAATCTTCAAGGGTGCGCTAACAGCGGGCAATGTTGACGTCAACGTCGCAGCTGCCGCTGAAGCTGCACCGAGCGAGATTGAAGCAGAAGAAGAAGGTGACGATCACGAACGACCTCCTGATCCTGAACCCCAAGAACCTCCTATAGAAGAAGTACCAGAGTCCGAGGCCGGACGCCCTCCGGACGACGACGAAGGAAAAGGAGTGGGTGAAATTCCATTGGATGGTGACGATGAGGTGATCATTGATGTGGAAGGCGACGGTGCGCCGAGCCGCAAGGCCAGAGTCGGAACACTGAAAGCCGAAGCTAAGACGTTGGCACATCTGTGTACTCATCGCTACCGCAATCCATATTGCGAATCGTGCATACGCGCGAAGATGAAGCACTTGCGAACACAACGAGGTGCATTTCAACGTGTGATCAAACACTGGGGAGATCTTGTGACGTTCGACTTCCTTGACATGCGCAAGGCCGCCGAAGCAGGCATCGGACTCGATGACGGAGCACGTGAAGTTCTAGTCATCAGAGACATCGCCACCAAAATGATCGCAGCGATTCCCACGGCTTCAAGGAGCACTGACGAAGTCGTCATGGCCATCAGACGCCTTATGGGAAGACGCAAGATTCATATGGCGTATAGTGATGAAGCACCAGAGTTCGATTCAGCTATGGCGCAGTTGAAGATCGTGATAGATCATTCCCTTCCAGGGAAACCCAGTAACAATTCACTCGCTGAACGATCAAATCAAGAAGTGATCAACACAGTCGCAGCATCCATGCTACACGCCGGATTGCCCGCTCAATACTGGTCCTTTGCGCTTAATTGCGTGATGCAGAACCTCAACGTTGAAGACGTGGAGGGCGATGGTGATTCAGCATGGAAGCGAATGACTGGAAAGGACTTCGAGGGAAAAGC
The DNA here is from genome assembly GCA_905221615.1 of Symbiodinium sp. CCMP2592. Classification (NCBI taxonomy): domain Eukaryota; class Dinophyceae; order Suessiales; family Symbiodiniaceae; genus Symbiodinium; species Symbiodinium sp. CCMP2592. The sequence continues at coordinate 865,833 of CAJNDT010002302.1, read as the reverse complement.
CATACCCTTTGGGGCCAAAGTCTTCTTCAAGCCGACGGACACAAGGCCGAAGACATATGGCAACAAATTCGATCCAAAGGGGATTCCAGGCATTTTTGCCGGATACATCATCACTGCTGGTCAAGGATGGTCCAAGAAGTATCGCGTTTGGGATATGAAGGAATTTGCCAACGCGAACTTGTCGATGGACGCATCTGTTCCCAGGAAGTTGATGAGACCGTACGAGACAGAAGTTATCTACTTCCCAGAGGAGATAACGTTTCCCCTGAAAGCCGAGTACGAAAGGATGAATTCAACCATTGAGGGACTCAGGGACAACGTTGACCTCGCTGGCAAGGAGATAAAAGACGTCGATGACGGTGATGACGGTCCGCCTGGAGGAAATGGTGGCGACGGGGATGATGATGATCAAAATGGACTTCTTCCTCCACCGGATCCCGGAGAAGATCCTGACTTACAGGACATAGATCCATCTGACATAGAGACGGAGCCGTCCGGCGAAGTCTTCAAGTCAGCAGAACATGAAGCTATTGATGCCATAGGAGACAAAAGACTCGAAGAACTAGACGAAGAGCTGGGTCTACGTGCAGCACCGCCTCCTTCTGAACCAAAGGTCACTGGGAAAGATCGACGATCGCCCCGCGAAGTCGGTCCAACCGGTAGACTCATCCCCGAAGGAGACATCGAAGAACCTGGAGAGATTATCAAGATCTTGAAAGAAAAGAAGTTGGCTCCCGAGGAGATTGAACATTGGAGTACGGGGAAGAAAGGGGACGGCATTGTATATCTCACCGATGACGGTGAAGCCTGCAAGATCGACAAAAGGGGAGTTCCGTATAAGATCCGAAGTGACGGTCGACGAACTCTTCCTACACGGCGACCTATCCATTCTTATTCTCCGGAAGCATGGAAGAAGATGAGCGAAACGGAGAAGAAGGCAGCATACAAGAAAGAAAAGCGAGACAAAGCTCGAGTTGCCAAGAAAGACCGGAAGAAGGCTGTGATAGGAAAGAAGATAGTTACCAAGATTTTGGACAACATGATCTTTCCCAAGATTGTCCCATGTGAAGAAATTGATCTGCAACTCAACGTGTCCGTTGATGACGACGATGGTTGGTCATGGGCACAGTCCTATGTGGATCAATATACACAGGAACAATTCTTGGCAGATGTTGTGCCGGCCGTTCCGGCGCATATGGTCATGGATGATAACTGGATTCCTTCTATGCCGTGTACGACTTCTCACAGAAACGTACATCGGGAAAAGAATCATGCAGGAGGATCGTGCTTCAATGCCATGGTCACTCGACCCGTCACACGCAAGGAGATGATCAACAATCCCAAGGCCATGGAAGCTTTCATGAAAGAATGGAAGGGATTGTGGGACCAAGAGGTGTTTGACTTCTCAACTACGCGTGAATATGACGACGTCGTTGCTGAGGCAAAGAAGAAAGGTGAGAAAGTACACATGGCGCGAGTACATGGACTGATATACGAGAAGAACTATCAGCTCAAAGAGGACGATCCTGCCAGGAAGTTCAAAGGGCGAGGTGTACTACTCGGTGATCAGGTCAAAGACCAGAATATGGAAGCCGCATTGTTTCAGGATTTGGGGAATTCCCCGGCTACGTTTGACGCCTCACGGTGGGCAGATTATTACGGATGCCTTCCTGGCAACGATGTCCAGATGGCGGATGCTATCCAAGCATACATTCAGGCAAGATTGTCGGGTACTCCATGTTGGGTTGAACTGCCTGATGAAGCCTGGCATCCATCTGCGAAACGGCACAAATTCCGCAGACCTGTGTGCCGCCTGATCAAAGCGCTATATGGACATCCTGACGCAGGAACCATGTGGGAACAACATTGCCATACCGCGGTACAGAAAGTAGGATTCAAGCCGATTGGCGACGAATGGCCATCGCTGTATTTCCACCCGCAAATGAAGCTCTTACTTGTCATCTACGTGGATGATCTCAAGATGGCAGGACCCAAAGAGAATCTACCCAAGGGTTGGGACATGCTGCGCCAAGAACTTCGATTGGAAGAAGAAACGCCGCTGGGCTTGTATCTGGGTTGTCGCATCTCCAAGGGCGAGGCAACGTTGCATGACAAAACGAAGGTGCAGACCGTTACCTACGACATGGAGACGTACCTGGACATGACAGTCAAGAAGTACTGCGACGTGACTGGGTTCGATCCGACAAAATTCAAGACGGTACCATCGCCGAGTCCGGCTGAGGAGACTAAGAATCACCCAGCTCGCGCTCCGGCACAGTCAGGTAAAAGCCATCGATGCACGTGGTGTGGACACACCATGCCTGTTGATAAGGATGGTCGGCTCGTTCCGCCTCCACCTATTCCCAAGGCGCCCGAGGAAGAGGAAATCAACGAGGCTAATCGCGGTGCACTTGCTCCGCAGGCAGCCAGCATTCTCATGAAATTGCTTTATGCCGCGCGCATTTGCCGCTTTGATCTTCTGCGCAGTATCAACAATCTCGCACGCAAGATCACGAAATGGACCAAGAAGGAGGATGCTCTTCTTCATCATCTCATGGCCTATGTGCACCAGTCCAAACATCACATGATGATTGGATGGGTCGGGAACTCCTTGGAGGACTCGTCCATCGGGCTGTTTGCAGATGCGGACTATGCAGGTTGTGGAGAAAGTTTGAAATCTACCTCCGGTGCTCATTTGCACATTCAAGGTTCTCACACAAGATTTCCCTTGGCGGGACTTAGCAAAAGGCAGGGATGCTTGAGTCATTCCACACCTGAGGCCGAGATTGTCGCGGCCGACTTTGCCATGTCACGTCTTGGATTGCCTGCTATCACGTTGTGGCAGCAGCTTGGGGGGCAAGACCCCAACTTCGTCTTCTACGACGACAACCAGACCATGATCGGGGTGATTCGCACGGGCAAGAATCCGACTATGCGTCACTTGGAACGTACCCACGGTATCTGCATTGGATGGATGCATTCTATCTTTCAGGAAGGTTACGTTTCTCTTGCCTATGAGGTCACTGCTAAGATGTCAGCGGACATACACACGAAGTCGTTCAAGGATTCCGTATCGTGGACGCATGCGTGTCAGCTCATCAACATCTTTCCGCCGGATCTCATCGGTTCCCAAGAGATTATGGATCTGATGCGCCCTACTCATACCCAAAGCACGGATGAGAAGGGTCAGCAGCACTACTCGTTCAAGAGCGAGGTGCCTTGTTTTCCTTACACGCAGACGCCGATCCTCCCTCAGGTGTTGTATCGCGCTGGATTGTCGAGTAAGGAAGGCTTGCAAGAACATGACAGTGTGGACCCCATCCTGGTTGTCAAGTTCCCGCGCATGTTGCGGGGGCCGCCTTCTGCGTTGCCGCCTGGTCGTTACCTTCGGTCGACTTGGATTCTTCGTGAAGGGCAGTGGCACCAGATGGAGGATCGTGCTGCTATCCTTGACCAACCGGGCAAGTTCGACCGCTATGTGGAGCGTGCTGTGTTTCAGTACCATCCGGTCCGGGGGCATTTGCGCCCCGCGGCTATCGCGGACGTCCTTGCGCCGCCGTTTTTGCCTCCTCCTGAACCGCCTCTGGGCCAGTCTTATGTGCGCGCCCTGCCCGCCAAATGGCGAGCGGTGGTTGTCACACTGGCGCGTGCCATCCATGGGGGGTACCAGGGCTTTACATTGCACCAGGGATTTTGTTTCAACGGCCAGTCCAAAAGTCAAGCCTCTCAATTTGGTTATGACCAATGGTCGTCGGTGTACGAAGATGTATGGCATGATGCGGCGGAACAGAAAAGGGAATATCAAGGATATGATGGAGCAATTGTGCCTCACGTGGTCAATTTCGCCGAAAACAAGCCCAAGGAGGGCCTGGTGATCCAATTCCTCGACCACAATGGAGGGTTGGTCCATACTTACAAGAATCCTTACAGCCGGTGGAAGTACCGTATCACTATCAAAGATGCTCCAAAGGCAGTGACGGTGTGGACATTGATAGGAGTCGATGAGGAGAACTGGTGGAACGAGTATGCTCCAGGCAAGGATTGCATTGCCCAGCATGCTCCCGATTCTCACTACGACCCTGGGCTGCAAGTAAATGTTCTGAGCATGGGGCGAGAAGTCGACGACGCCATGTGCGCCTACCTCTTTGACGTGGTCGAAGCAAGGAAAGACAACCCTAACTCCGTAATCTTCATTGGTGCAGGGGTGTTGGGCAAGAATTCGTGGCTGAGTCGGAAAATCGCTGACAACCCTGAAAGGGCCAAATTGCGGACAGACTACCCATGGGGGGAGGTCGTCCAAAGAATTGCGCGCAGAGCGGCATCATGGGGGTTCCAAATCATCATCGAAGTGCCTCCTCGAGTACCAGTCCAGGAAACCAAGCAGTACAAGGGACTTCAGGAAGATGCCATGTGGAAGAGCATCAAGATCCAAGGATGCACTCACGGGCAACGTTATACCTTTCGGGATCCTGTATCTCCCGGAACCGCCGTTGAGCTCGGCTACTGCAAGGATGAATGGGAGTACATTGCCGCAAACGTCGCGTTGCATCCTAAGTCGTCTGATGTGTGCTCGTCCAAACATTTGCACATGACTGATTCGGACGCTAAGGATCGATCTGATAAATGCGAGTTGACTAGCCAAATCTCCAGAAGATTGCTTAAAGCCTTGAAATTTCAGGCAACTGGCGATGGGAGATTGGTAGCCATGCCGTCGAAGGCTGGTGGACGAAAGCCAGACCGCATGATTGTTGACCTCTGTGGCTTGGGTAATGGCTACGCCGTGCCTAAGCCCACTAAGGGTTGCTCTCGCATAACTTGCAAGGAGCTGATCAGCTCCAAAGCCGATGAGGACAACCTTATCGGTACGATGAAGGATGCGTGCCGGAACGACCTGCGCACACCTGTGCTATTCGTGGCATCGCTTTTGCGATCAGGTGCTGGTCCTGGAAGTAGTGAAGGGGCTTGCGTGGGGGGTGAGAAACGTTCCGGTGGGAAGTACAAGGTTTTCAGAAGTGTCTTGAAATCTCTCAAACGCCTGCTGAAGAAGTGTGCGGAATTTTCCGACGTCTATTTTTCGCTTGACATGCCTTCTTCATGTTCATGTTGGTCTTGGCCAGAGTTGCATGCTCTTGTTTCAAGTGGCAAGGTGACGAAGGTTAAGGTTGATGATCATGTTGGTGCTGATGGCGATGGTGGTGGACGCAGGATCATGTTCTCTAACATGCCTGAAGCGGATCGTTTGATGGTGAGATCAGATGATTGCTTGGACCATGATTCGAAGAGCAGTTTGTCGCAGCGCATTGATGTCTCATGGCGGTCAATTGCGAGGAATGTTCGCAGCCTTGTTCGAGCTCATGTCAGTGTCAGTCATGTTGCACATGAATCTGAGGACATTGCATGGCAGCAACATCAGTGTGTAGACGCTGATGAAGGGGCTATTAGACAGCCCCAACTAAGGAACAACTAAGGTCTGACCAGACGGATCGGGGAAGGGTGCCTCTTACGGAGAACCCGGAACCGTGAAGTCGAGTAGGGTGTAGGGACTTCCCTCCTACGGAGGAAGGACCGAAACCCGAGCCATGGCTGAAAGCTACAATGCCTACGAGCTGGCCTTCGAAGGAGTGGACCACGAAGAAGTTTTCCCGTCTGGTGGGATGATGCGAACGTTTCTGAAGTTCCACAAGTTCCTGGAGATGTATTCTGGGGATTCGTCGCAGAGCGTTTCGCTCCCGCCGAAGATTACGAAAGACAAAGTGGTCGACAATGATCTCATTCGCACATGGGCAGCGTTCAAAGCACCTCCGTTGGTCTTGCTGTTCACGTGTGCAAATCTGTCGCCAGGAGGGGATCTTTCCATTCGAGTCCGAGAAATCCTCAAAGCTTGCTTATTTGCTGCCCCTGAGGAGTACATGGACAAACCCTATGGGGAGATACTCGCCATGGTCATCAAGTTTGGTGGAGGTCTCAAACACATTGTTGCTGACTACGAGGGGAAGTTCAATGCCATCACCAGGTTTATGGTGGATGAGGAAGTGATCCGCGATGATGCAAAATTGGCTGTAGTTGAACTGGAACAAGAACGAAAACAAGTTCGGTTCGACTTGAACACTGCAACAAGGAACATCGTCAGTGCGGACGGGTACTACAACCTCGCCGTTCTCATCAACTCCGTGGAGACGCCCTACCAGACTGTGACAGACACGAGAATTCAACAATGGTATACGGTGAATCAGGACTACTACCACAAGTTGCCTATGTCGGGTAGAGCACCTGACCAATCAGACCTGTTGGCGGAGCCTACGTTATGTAGGGTGTGCAAGCTGATGTACATGTTCGCAAAACACACTGGGTATGGACTACGGACCTACAACCAGGAATGTGCAGCGAGCAACGATGGCGCTACGCCACTCAACGTTCACCAGCTGGCTTTGATGATGCGCACAATGCCTCAAGGCATGGGACATCCGCTCGCCTTTGCGATGAACTCGCTCCAGGCGTTCAGTGTCTGTCTCCACGTGCTTCATTCCTACGTATCATGGGTTGATCCAGAAACTGGACACCCGCATTACAGATGGTCCAACGATGTGCTCCCTGATTCCGACTACACCACGTATTCTTTCCTCAAGCACCATGTGGATGCTGTATGTGCAGATCAGGACAGGAACGGCTTCCAATTGCCGGATGCGTTCCGTAGCTACACCTGGAATCAGTGCGGAGTTGAATCTGGGTATGTGGTCGACTGCTCTACCAAACGCGCCACGTTGAGCATATGGGAAGCAGAATTCCAACAGATGGGGGCACCAAGTCCGCTTATGCAAGATGATGGCCTATTTCCGCCCAATCTTCAACGGCATCCTAGCTGGGTATACTCAACGGGGAGAGTTGCGATGCCTACGGCAAGCAACCTCGAACCGGAAGGAATCGTGCACCCTGAGCATGGAAGAACGCCGGGACAATCGCAAGGATCCGCTGCCGAGCCTCGAGCCACCCCTAGCCACGGACCAAAGAGGGCAAGGACGGACGAGGCAACGGCATCGGCGTCATCGTCTTCCGCGGCACCTCCTCCACAACCATCGACTTCGCAACCGGAAGAGGAACCATCGCAACCGACATGGGAGGAAGCTCCAATCCCCGCTGGCGCTCAGGAAAGTTGGTACCATTATGTCAACATCGATGAAAAGGGCTGTCGCTCGAGCTTGCTGGCGACGACCCGTGATCAAGACGAGTACCCACCTACCATTGATGAGACGCCAAAGTTCGTGGCCAACCACGACGTGGGGACCACACCGATTCAGCATTACGTCAGAAGACTGGTGACCTATTTGGCAAGGATTCGTTCCGTCTCTCAAAGTGACGACAAGGGTCTCAACCTGAAGGTCTACGTGAAGCTGAGTACGAAGATGTGGTTACGGATGTATTCACGGCTGTACCATGCATTGGCATTGGTGTCATGCGTGCATCTTCCTTCTCCTCCAATGCTTACCTCGGCAGTGATGATCGAGGCAAACAACGATCTTGTCGACAACGATGAAATTCCGGCAGAAGCAAGGATCAACACCATGAACACGCTGAACGGTTTTCGCAATAGTTTGGGTATGGGTGGCAAGCCTGATGCCGCGACTATGCGCTCTCAATGCACAATCCTCGTCCAAGACTTTGACATGGTCGCAAGGACCAGGGGATCAACGCATACAGTGAGAGAGAACCTCGTCATGCATGGATGGAGTGAGATCTACATTGTGAGCCCGTCGATCACCGCAGGTGCCAACTACAACTTCCAAGTCACAAAGGGATCGTTGGAATCTGTGAATGCGACATTGGATGGCTTGACTGAAGAGCAGCTTGCAACCGTCACGTTGCATTACCATCTGTCTCTCCAGGCGATCCTCATCGAGAACATATCATTTCCGATGAGTGAGGTCGGAGACGGAGCAGCAATTCGTGCTGACTTGCAGCGACAGCTCAAGGTCACGTACGTTGACCCTATCATTGCGGCAGGGAAGCGTACCACGCGCCCTCCAATTGTCAACATCAATCATGACTTACGGTTCGTAGGAGCAGCCAGCAATTACCTTCGACAGAAAGCTTCTTTGTTCAACGGCTTCCACGCGCTGGGAATGTATATTGAACTGGAGTTGCGGGCCCGAGCATGCGTGGTGATTCATGGATCTTCGTTTTGGTCAAGAATGTATAGCCAGGCGAAACATGCGTCATCAGGCGTGCATACACTGTCAGTCGAAAAGGTGCCACCACCGGACAATCGGGTCAGGTTCAAATTGGGCTTCGCTATCTACGAGAAGCAGCTGTTCTGCGAGAAGATGGTATCCACGTGCTTTGTTGAGGCATCGAAAGTTCGCTCATGGGACGAAACTGTCCGAACCGACTCAGTCGCTCACCCGTCGCTTGTCGAGATTTGGGAGGACAAGAGTGAAGTCAAGACGTCCACCAAGATTTCGCAGACATGGTTTACGGGAGAACAGCAGCAACAGATCAGGTCGGGTGCCCAGGGTGACACGGTCGCTGAATCGTCCACAGTCACCTGGCAGGATTTTGACATCGCCATGACCGTTCCCGAAGCCTACTACGACAACAGGCACTACTGGTTCAGGATCGACACCTATGCGACCCTGAACACTGGTTATGTCAAAGGGAGAACGTTCTATTGCTCTGGATGTGAAGCAATGAAGTTGGCTGAGTGCTACGCACAAGCCTTCTTCAAGCCGACCGGAAACGGGTATCCTGGACACTGCATTGGGTGCGCGCATACTTCAGCCTTGAAGATGCAGCATCAAATCGGCTCCTTCAATGACTTGATCACGTCCCAGAAGTACACCTTGGCTTGCGCAAAGCACCTTTATGACCTGAGGCTTCAATTCGTGGATCCTCGCGTGGACATCAAGGAGTTCCTCAAAGTTTGTGCGGAGATGGTCTATGAAGACATCGGCAAGACGGTTTCTCACTACGGTGGTCTCCGAATCACAGCCAGTCAGGCCATCGAGTACGCGGCATGGGGAAAGGCCAAACAGTTGGCATGGGACAGAGGGTACGACTCCGAAGGCAAGACATGCTACATCTGCTACTACGACGCCGGGAACTGCGCTTATGCTGGTTTCATGAGGATGCTTTTGACTCCGGAAGAGCGCCAAGAATGCTACAGAGGGTCAGTCTTGCCCAAGGAAGAGCTCCTGGGTGACACAGTGGAGCTGGCGCTCGGGCTTCTTACAATTGCAATGAGACACCCAAGTCATTTTCCGAATTGGGGTGGCCTTGAGGGAGCAAATGCGTGCGCGAGGGGAATCGAAAGATCATTCTTCCGCTACGCGTCGGCCGAAGCTATCGAGCTGATCACGGTTGACTCCCCGCGCAAAAGGACACCGCCCAAGAAGAATGAAGCAGTCGCTGAGATCGTCAACAACATGTCCGCTGACCTCGTGATTGATTTCACAGTGATCGTCGATGGTGATATCTACCCTGTAGAGATTGCGAGAACCGACGAGACACAGGCCGCTGACAACGTCACGGACGATCCAGGGTTCTCAGTTGCTCCACCAATACCTGCACAGGATGTAGATGTGGATGCGCAACCCGAAGAAGAACAAGGTGCAGAAGGCCCTGATCCCAGGCATGCAATTCGTGAAGGATTTGTCGCGCAGCTTCAGGACTATGTGGGCGTACTCGCTCAGGGCGAAATGTCAGTCGGAAGCGACCGCATCACGTTCTGTGTCGCTTGTGGCAGTGATCTACACACTCTGTCCAATTGCACAGAAAATGCTGCAACCCGGGATCTGGTACTTCGAGGCGTCCAGATTATCAAGGAAAGCCTTCTTCGATATCCACGTCGAGTACCTCCACAAGAGGCTGAGCCAATGGACGTTGACACCACAGATCATGTGAGTGTTGCATCCTCGGACCGACGACCCAAGGCCAAAGCCCGACCGCGACGCGGAGGCGAAGCCGTACGGGGTGATGTGGTCTTGATCCGTTATGAGAACAAACACAATCTCTGCACGGATGTGGAGAACCGTCGGGGCCTACATGATGCTTGTGGCGTACCACTGCAGGAATCGGGACCAGAGAATAGCCAGCGAGTGGTGGACATCATTGAGCAGCTTTCGGACCATCGCGACCGACGCCTACCTCAACGAGGAGACCGTCCTAGCTTTGCTTACGATGACAATACTCATAGCTACACCAATGCAGGCTATGAATCCATCGGCGGCGGAAGGCCAATCCGGTGCGGGATTCTCGACCTGATCCCAACAAAGGGTGCAAGCTTCATCAACAATCGATGGGACCTCGTGAACGAAGTTGTCCTTCGCAACATCACCCGTCATCGCAGAAGGAACGCGGATTGGGCGCTATCATGCATCCAATCTGACCTGCGTCACAGAATTGCCAGGCGCCCAGGCTCGGAATGGCTTGACAATAGGTGCCAGGTGGCATTCAGCAGCGTCATTCGATGTGATGAAGGAGGGTGGGTGCTGATCGAGGATTTGGTGAGGCATGAGCAACTATGGACCCATGACAGCAGACGCATCACCGAAGCGGTCTCAAGGACCGATGAGCAACAGAAGAAGAGAGTGTACAATGAAAGACTTCAGCTATTGTTCCAAGGGAACATGATTGCAGCCACGAAACGCAACAAGGCCAAGATTCGGTTGCAGTTCCTGGGTGTGAGAGTGAAGGACCCCGGCACGGAAGTTCTTGGATCAGCAGGTTCGAACAGGTTGGTATCGGTTCAGGACCAGATCACGGAGATCCAGAACAACGATCATTGCCGGCATGGCCAGAGATACCTGAACATTTGCAACGGCTGGGTGAAGCCATGGGCAGTTCGGGCTACAAGTGGCCACTCTGCGCACTCAGATCCCCAGAACAACTTGCTTCAGTTGGACAAGAACAGGTTCGCAATATCTCCATCTATGACCCTCTTGCAACGTCTTGGAGGTGCGTTCCACGCTACGGCATGCCGCAACTTGGATTCCATTGTCACGCAAGGCATCATGCCTGGTTCGGAGGACCCCGACGGGGACTTCGACCATAGGCGCCAATTCCGAGGCAACCAAGGTGGCAGACTCCACAGCTATTGGGGGGTGTTTGCGCCGTTCGATCACCGGAACGCAACGACCAAGATGCGAGTACATGGACGAGACGCCAAGCACATGCCACTGGCGGTCCTTCATGTCCCATCGCAGGACCTTGCACGAGAAGATGGACGTATCACAGACAGCGGCATCATGATCGTTGGCCGAACGATACCTTTCCATTTCGTCAAGGAGGTATGGTTTTGCGTCCCGGATCCTCGAGATACACACTCTTTCGCTCTGGTGGAAAAGATCTACGATGAACGGTTGGAGAAAGAGCTGGTGTTGGACTACAATGCATCACCGTTGCTTCCTGAGTTCGAGAGATACCGAACGCCAAGCAAGATCATGGAATTGCTTTGCGAGATGCCTCCTGGACCCCACGACACAAGCAAGGAGCAGATCATTCGAGACCTCACGACTGTCCTGGAGTCCCACAGGGAGAACACGGTTCGGCATCACTACATGGACAAAGGAATCAAGTTTGTCATCAAGAATTGGCGACCCGAAGACCTACGCAGAGACGAGGATGGACGGAGAATGAGGGTATGCCCGGCATGCTACAACATCGTTCCAGCATGTTTCTCCCGATGCACGTCTTGCTGGTCACAGTTCATTTCGAGCGGATATTACCAAGGTTCTCCACAACGGGAGACTCCTACGGAGATCCCCAGTGACTTCATTGCTCAGACAATGGAAGCCGCAGCAGCCGCAGTGCCTGAGGCGCCCGAAGAGGAGCAGGAAGCCATGGAGGTAGAGACCGTTGCGGAACCTGAAGAAATCCCAGAACCATCTGTCATCGCGGAGGACGATCCAGAACAGGAACCTGATGAAGAAATGGACATAGAGCCAGGAGAGGACTTTGATGACGCAGTTCCAGAAGCAATCGCACAGGAACGTCGTCCCGTCTTCGTCACCGGCCAGTCTTTGAACATCGATCCTGAGCTACAACTTGCACGTACCGCCATGCAGCCATCCTACTATTCTGGAAAGCGAAATGCCCATTGCATTGACGCGAACATGACCGCTCTTTCGTACATGGCATACGTGGTATGCAGATCCATCTACAAGGCTTGGTCAGGATTCGCAAAGTGGGCGACTATGCCGTTGTTTCAGATGAGGGAAAGTTTCGCACTTGGCCAACGCTATGATGTGCTTGGAAAGTGGGGATCTTTGGCGGCAGTGGATAGGGAAACGGGTGTGAGCAAGGATGTGACTGATGAGGAGATCATTCGCTTTGCCAAGGAGCCTGAGAACCTCAAGCAGTATGATCCCAACGGGACTTACACCTTAAAGCGCTTCCGGACGAACCAGATGCTTTCTTTGCTTACACGGGGAGCCAACATGATGGGAATTGGCAGGGACAACTTCAACCCTACTACTTACTTGAAGAGCGAAAGGGATGAAGATGTGAAGGCTATGCACTTTTGTTGCCTGAACGTCCTGTGCGAGGTGATTCCAATGGTGACGGGACACCAACAATTCTCAGTGCTACGACCAACGCCAACTGGACCGGTGGACTTCTTGTACATCGACCCCGTCGGTATCCTGCTGACTCATTCTGATCAGTCAGTCCAGACCATCGGCTTGCTGGTGGACCACAGTGTGCAAATGCCTGCGCATTTCATGGACAGATTGAATCGATCCAAGGCTGAGAGACAGCAAAACCCGACGACCAAACGTACTGAAGCCCTACACCACATTTCGGCCGCTGATTATCTCCCTCCAGGTGGTACATCCATCCTGGACACGCCTGTCACTACGGAGGAACGTGAAAGCGCTTCTTCGTCCAAGGGACCTTCAAAAGGGCGTGGGAGAACCGGAGGTGAGCAACATGGAGGCTGGAACTCCAACTCCTACTACGACTACACCGCCGGCAAAGGCCGAAACAAAGGCAAGGACAAGGGAAAGCATCGGGAACAGTATCCAGAGGAAAACCTCCGGCCCTGGGACCGCGATCCTGCGACCACGCGAAGATGGAGATGAATCAACGCTTGGTCTTCCTCGCCTATCAGTTCGTGACCTCTGAGCTTCGCCCATGGAATGCCATCGCGAATGCTTCTTTCTTCGGTGACGCCTGATTCGTTTGTCATTTCAGGGGATCGTTACTGACGTAGATGAGTGTCACAACGTTTCTAATTGGGATGCAAAGCTCTGATTTTCAATGTCAACGTTGCGGCGGAACATTTTCTGTTGTCCTATCGTGCCATCTTCCGGGTGAGCAGCGTCGGAGACGCAACTCATGGGGGGTGCGAACGGACTGCGATGCCTTGTCAAGTTCTAAGGTGTCACTATAAGAGCTGTGAGCAAGACCGTGTAAAGTGCAAGAGAAGGGGGCACGCTACGCGTCCCTCGACTCTAGGGGGCATGCTACGCATCCCTCATCTTTACCTTTCTATGTGACCGCCAACGCAACGTTTGGCTCAAGTCAATGCCCATAGCTAAGTGCTATATGTGTCTTCTATCCTGAGCAATCAGAGCTATCCCGTTGCACAGACGAACCGCCGCCGGCAGTGAGTGCAAAAGGAACGGCCGCCGGTTCTGCCTGCATAGGATTGCACGTGTGGAAGTAAGAGGGAGAGACAGGGTCCAGTCTGTGGAGAGCGCTAGCCAGCCACACCTACATTCATTACAGCTCTGGTGGGGAGAGCAGCAACCAAGTCGAGATCAATCCCCCACGCAGTTGAGGAAACAAGAAAGAAAAGGTTTAGCGGTCAGGTTTTTTCAGAAAGGTTGGGGTTTTGGGTTTACGAGGTGCTTTCATGTACACACTCCGTTCAAATTCGGTTCTAGCTTTTGTTTTTTTTTTGTTTAAGAGTTTTTATGTTTGAGTACGTCGTATTTCGTGTGGAATTTGCTTACACGTTTGAGGGGTCTGTCCAAGTTTTGAGCGCTCCACGTGCCTGAGAGGCTGATTGGCTTGCCCACGCCAGTGGATCAGCAGCAGCTCAATCTCAGCCCGAGATCTTCAAAAAAACAAGCAGCAGAAGGGACGATGTTTGACAGGAGATGTTTGACAGGAGATGATGGGATGAAGACACAGATTGAGAGTTTCGGAGCTTCGGCGTTGAGAAGTTACGTTGGTTAGTGTCATCTTGCTCAATCTTCTTGTTGGTTTTCTTGTGGGCTGACAGTGCTCTGTAAAGCCGCTCCCTCCCCCAAAGTGTTTCGGGAGGGGAAGTGTTCTGTGCATTTCTTGAAAGTGTACGTGTGTCCGTTGCTCGCCGTGCGGACGCTGGATCGCATTCTTGCTTTCCAGTCTTTGGGGCGGTATGGCCGCTTGCCGGGCTTGTTTCTGTGTTTTCTGTCAAAATGAGCCGATTAAGGCAGGCACTTTGATAATTTTTTATGTGCTTTGGTGTTTAATTTCAACTTCAAGACTGTGTTTCACATTGGGTGGTGCATGACTGTCAAATGCCATTGGGTTCCAAGTCAGCCATGTTGACATGTGATGGTGCATTTGCAGGCATGCAAAAATGCTCGTTTTGCATAGGTGTTACAGTGTAAAATGAAAGCTTCAAGCACATGTTCACCAACGTTGGCGTTAGCAAGACACTGCAGGCAGCTTGGTGGTTAAACTCGTCGCAGATCTTTAGTTCCGTGGCCCGTCTCCATGTGCACGGCCTCGTCGACCATTCATCTGGCCCAGCGTGAGAAGAATCATGCAGGTGCAAGGCCACCTCCCTGTGTGTAGTTCGTCGAAAGTAGCGCTTTCAGTTTTCACGATTCGTGCAGGTATGAAGGTGAAGTTTCGATTTCTTCTGGTCAACGAGAAGGCAGGGCCCACAGAACTGTCTGTGTTGCTGTGGTGAGCGTGTTTGTGGCAATCTGTGCTCATCAGGCCGAGGGACGTATTTCTACACCAACCCGTACTTTGTTTATGAAGGCGCGTCCTTTGAGTACGCTTCGCAATTCCGAATCGTACAGAGTGCGGCTCAGTCTTGTGCTCTAGATGTAGGAGAGAGAATCCTCAACTGCACGGCTTCGTTCTGCAGCCGGCAGTGTGTCACAGGTGAATGGCTCGATGGCAAGAAGCATGGTCAGGCAAGTTTTCACACACGCAGCACGGACTCGGGTGCTTGTCCTCCATGTCAGGGGCGATTGACCTTCGGAGAGGACGGTTTCTACGAAGGTTGCTTCGAGGCAACAGAAGTTTGAATCATGTGTTGCCGCACTGCGCTGGAGCTCCAGGTCACGCCATTGCAGTAGTCTGCAAGTGAAGTCCACTGTCTGGAACCCCATGCTGAGCTGTTGCTGAAAACACTTACGTTGAGGTACCACGAGGGCTGTTTGAGTGTGCGGCATGCATATATACACATACATGTTTACAGGCAGGTACACAGATTGAACAATTTCGATCCTCTATGGTAGCTGAAGCAGCAAGTCTTAGACACGAGCACGAACTGGTGTCCGGTTGCGCAGGCGGGAGAGATCTCTGGCTCTGGTCGGCACGAGCTCCACGGCAACGTGTATGTCGGGGACTTCTTGGCAGGCCTGTTACTTCTTGGTTGCGACGCCGCTAAACCCTAGACCCTCGACCTTGCCTCGAGTGAAAGTTTGATGAATATAGTTGTGGTGGGAACTCTGGGCGCCCTGAGTGTTTGGTGGGTTGGTATCTTTCAGTGAGCAGTCCATGAATTCTGCAGCCGTCTTTCCGGGCATGCATGCACTTCCAGGATTCTGACAGCTGCATGTTGCAAAGCCCTTCAGAAGCGATCCGAAACAAGCAGCAAGCACTTGGGCTGGGGGTCCAGGGATCTAGGGATGAATAGATCTAGGGATGTATGGTGCCAGCAAGTGGTCTGGGACCTAGAGTTTGCTCACGTTCCAAATCCGTTCGGCAACAGGCCAGAAGCACGGCCAGGGTGTGCTGAACAAGACCGACGGCACCCAGTACACTGGCAGCTGGGCCCATGTGGGGCTCTCATTGTGCATCCCGCTTTGGAATCCCCCAACCGTAGACCCCCTCTTGAATCCAACAGTCTAGATCCTCTGCGCACCGGCAAGGAGGCTCCTATGCTCGGATCTTACCCTAGCAGTTGTCAAGTTGGATTTTTTGCTTTTTTTTGTCGTGCCTCCCGAACTTTAGCGAGACTCAGCTTCTTTCAGATCAAAGTCGTGGACCACAGGTGAAAGGCCGAAAACCTTTCGTCCAGGTGTCCTCAGTCTGTTCTAACCAGAATCCCTGCAACGAGCATGGACACCTTCACGCTCAGGGCCTCTATTCCGGCGAGGGCACCTTGTCCTTGCCTAGTGGAGAGAGGCTCGCCGTCTCATGTGTCTCTGCCAGTTCCTTGAACAGTTCCGGCAGATGAATCAATTAGGCGTCGCTCGCGAGCGATCCCTCTTGGACCTCCATGATACCGTAGCCAGATACTCGGTAGTCTGGCCAGGTATGTTGGTGGCTTCAGAGCACACAAGTTCCACGGACGTGGGATTCATGACCAGCCGAGCAAGGCCACCAGCATGCCAGCGAGATGCTTAGAAACGGGTCAAGAAGCAGTCTTAGCAACAACCCGAAAAGCCGCTGATGCTCAAGGGACTTGTCGCAACAGAATTTCCAGGCCATGCACTACGAGGGCCATTTCGAAGTTGGCCTTCGCCACGGTTATGGGGAGCTCCAGGACGGCTCCTGCCTTGCACACGAATCGGCATAGTCTCCGATCAAAAGGCTCTTCGCAGCAAGTTATACGGACTTTGTAGCCTGCTGCATGCAACTTGCTTGTTACAAAGTGTGCTCTAGATAACACCACACGCAAAGCCTGAGCAAGTCTTTCATACATTTCAGGGTCGTGTCGCATTCCGAGTTCACTGCGCTACTCACTGCAAAAGGCGTGCTTCATCTTCATCTCATTCGCCACTTGTCGTCCCCGTTAAGTGAAGCGCGGGACCAATTCCTCTAAACGAACGTACTTATGCTACTAATGGCAGGTGAGAGTTGATTTGCGGAATAATTTCATTGAAGTCCGCCCGTGCAGTCTTCTTGGCCTTGCCGTTTTGCTATTGTTAAAAGCTCGCCGAGATGAACCTAGCAAACATGACCTCCACCTTTCCTTCATTGTTTCGTGTCGTGCTTTGGCTAAAACCGCGCAGTGCTCTCTTCATCACTTCGAGCCTCTTTAGACTTATTAAGAGAAACGTGTTCGATGTGTGTGAACACTTATACATGTGCAATACAAATCACAAAGGTTGCATTCGCAAAAACCATCTGAAGGTTCTAAATAGCAATGCTACACAAAGGCAGAGAAGTATCTTACCTCTCTGTTGGTGTGCGTGTATGATGCCAGTAATGGCAGCGTACATCCCCATGCAGTGATCAGGCCTCCTGACGACCTCTGGCCATGACGACCATGAGGACGAAGAAGACCAAGACGACTGAGACGAACAAGAGCACCAGGAGCACGAGAATCACCAACGATCAGGCACCAGAACCACGAGGAGACCCCGAACAGATCAAAAGGAGACCAGCTGCAGGAGCAGCAAGGCGGCAATCATGCTCGAACCTCCCGGCGGGTGTGCCTCGCGTGTACACTCACCATTTCCATCATAACGTATTCTATTCATGCCACCCAATCCTATCCCACCTTATCCTACCATATCACATCATACCCTACCATATCATGCAAAAGAAACTTTTAACAGATATCATTTACTGTCAGATAATATCACATAACACCATATAGCATCATACTGTATGTTGCAAGAAGACATATGTTGTGACCTAATACATGATTGTGCACTAAACGGGTGTTTGCAACAGTTTACTTCATGAGACATTTCCCTGTGCAAATATGGTTCAGCCCTTTGCCGTTAATCGTAACGTTGTTTTTTTGTGTACATCATTCATGGGTTTTGCACCGTTCGCAGCATATCGATCGCTGGGCCACCAGGCTTGAAGGTAGCTGAAGGTCGAAGGACATCTGCACATTTAGCGTTCAGGATGAAGTGTTTCAGAGCCTTCACGGTTGGGGATTTCGGGTTGAATGTGCACTGGCTCAGTGCAGTGTTACTCGAGCCGGTGCCGGTGCCGTCCTCAAATTGGCCAATTCAAGCTGTCAGGAGAGGGACGGAGCCTCCACTTACGTCGGAGATTTCAAGGCTACGATGGAGGGTTCTAGGGATGAGTTTTCATTTTCTGCTATGTTTCGGGAGTCGCTTTGTTGTGTTCCGGACTCAGCGTTCTGGGGTTTGGGCATTCGAAGAATGCTCATTCTCATGGGGTCCATTCTCAATCTCAACCTGTTCCTTTCACCGAGTTATTTCCACCGAGCCGGTGCTGCTTTCAAGGGTAGGGTCCGGCAAAGCAAGTCCTCGGATAGCTCGCAGTCCTAGGAACAGGACACTGGCAGAAGCTGTACCGATTTTTTGATGTATATTTCTGTAGCAAGCTCAAACGATCTGGAGGCCGGTCGGCGGCACGGTGTGGGCAAGGCCGGTGATCAGGCCGCAGATCCTGCACTTGTAGTCCTTCAAGTGCAGAATCCGGAAACTTGATTATTGCGTTGGGCAAGAGACTGAAGAGCTTCAAAGACGGGCCTTCGATGTTTGCGCATGAGCCAGTAGCATGATCGATATGCAGTTGCCCATGCACTACTTGGTGACTTTGTACACCTTCTTGCAACAGGCGCAGGCTAAACAAGCAGCGGAAAATTGAATTCGGAAGAATCCTGAAGGTCAGCGGAATCTCCTACGAGGGTCCATGGGTGGAGGCATGCTGGAGAGCGCAAAGAAAGTGATACGGAGCTTGAGACTCACCTCAAACGCACGCCCTGTGAGCTCTTGGAGCGAAGGACCAGCCAGAGAGTCCAGCGGCCGCATGGGATGTTTGTCCCATCGATGCCGAGGCCCAGCTGTCGGAATTCAATCCTCTCCGAAATCCTACAAAACCCGGTCTTGGAGAAGTTTACTAGTTCTCAGGTTTAAAGCCTTGTGCCCAGGTGCGCACCTGGATCCCATCTATACTACTGCTTTCACATAATATACATACAGGTATATAACATAACGCAACGTAGAGACACAGCAGACTATAACATAGTTATTTACCGGCATGCCGTAATATGAGTATACGCCGTGGCGGAGGAGTCTTATCTGGCAGTGGCGGAGCTTCTGAAGGAAGAGGCTCTCGCAGGGAGGGCTTGGCACATCTCAGCCATTAGTTCCCTACGTCTTTGCCTGCATCATTCGTCACAATTTGCGGTGCACTTCTTCTGGGGCATCGGCCGAGCAGCAAGCATGGGGCGGAATTGAGCGTCCCGGGTTTCAGGATCACAAGGATTTATGGTTGTTATTTTTGGTTTGCGGCTTGGGAAGCAGACTTCTATGGGCTTGCGACTCGGCCAGGCGGCTAACCAGCTGGCGGCGTCCAATCCCAAGGACAAAAAGAAGGCACTTCTGGGGCTCAACGTCTCTCTGCGAGTTCCGGTTTAGGGTTCAGGGTTTAT
Organism: Symbiodinium sp. CCMP2592; assembly: GCA_905221615.1. Lineage (NCBI taxonomy): Eukaryota > Dinophyceae > Suessiales > Symbiodiniaceae > Symbiodinium > Symbiodinium sp. CCMP2592. The sequence continues at coordinate 846,308 of CAJNDT010002302.1, read as the reverse complement.
ACGCTTGTGTGTGTTACATCTGTACAGAAGTCCAAGAGTTCCCGCAATGTCACGCTCCACATCCTTGTCCTGCACTAAGTAAGCGTTATGAAGATTAGCTGCTTTTAAGGCAGTGGGACAAACAAGTTGCAGATCCCAAGTGTCCTGACCTATAGCAAAGTCCCGCGATTCCTAGTCGGGAATGGGGGAAGGGATCACCAAGATCCGCGCTTTTGTAATTCATTATTCCGTGCAAGAACCAGGAAGTAACTCTCCTCGCTTCTGACACCTGCAGGGCAAGCCACCCGCGCCGGTCGACACCACGGGTGCTGGGCCGGAGCTCAAGGGCTTCAAGGGCCAGGCAACCGGCTCATGATAGCAGTCACAGAGTTTGTTTTGCGCATGCCCTTGCCAAGTTTCATGCTTTCACAACTATCACAGAAAAGAGCTGTCCCAGTGCTTTCCGGAACGACTCAGGGCATTCGGACTCGATCATGTAGCTTCGTGACGGTGTGATTCCAAAGCGGAGTTATTTTTGTGTTTGCGGCGTATCCGGAAGAAGCTTTGCAGCTGTGAGGCGCAAACTTTTCCGCTTCACAGCTAGGTTGCAAGGTCCGTCATTGCCGCATCTCCCGCTCACATCTCCGGAACGGCCCCTTGAACCCAAAGTGTTCGTCTCCGCAGGCCTTGCCAGAAACCGTGGTGCGCTTGGTGGATGCTAGCAAGGCGATGGGAGACTGCGATTTCGGTTTCTGGGGCTTAGGGTTCGGGCTTTGGTGCTGCGGGCTTAGGGTTTTGGGTAGTAGCAATTATGACAATAATGATGGTAGCTATAATCATGACAATAGCCGTGAAAGCAACAGGAGAAACAACAAAAGCAATAATCACGATAGTACTGGTTTTTGTATATGACTAGTACATTAACAAGAATATTAGTAGTAGCAGCAATAACCATACTAATAATGGTTCTAGTAGCAGTAATTGCAACAACCATCATCATGATACTAAAACATCTAAAACTAAAGCTATTGATCATGCTAATACTAGTACTAATATTAATACAAATACGAATACGGTACTAATACTAGGCAGTACAAGCACTGATACTACCAATAATGCTAGTACTAATCAGAATAGTAACACCAGCAATACTAACCATCATCAGAATTCTACCAGTCGTAATAATCATAACAAGAATAATAGTAGTAGCAATAGCCATCATGAGAACACTAGTAGTAAGAACAATCAGACTAAGAATTTTCCTACTGAAGATCATATGAATCAGGCACTTCGACGGCTTCTCTCTTGATTGATATGATATTCATAATGTGCGGTTTCAGGGCTGCATGAAGACAGCTTCTGCCTGAACTGGGCCCCACATTCGACTTGCAGGGTTTAGGGTTTAGGGTCTTGAAATCGGATAGGCGACGAGAGCTTGAACTGCGAACGAAAGCTATGCACGCTCCAAAACCCCGAAGCTTCGTTTGGACCCTGAAACCTTCGAGCCGCGAAATCGCAAGCGCACACAAAATCGCAAACCATGAGAATGTCCGCATTGTGAAGCCGGAGCAGCGGAGAAAGCCAGACTTCCTCCAGCTGAGATGTTGCAAAGTTTCCCACATGTGCCGACGCTGCCGACGCACCCCAACATATCTGCAAAGCTAACATGCATTCTGCTTCTGGGATTTGCGCAAAATTTCAGTGGGGGCGCAGATCACGGAGGGCAAGATACGAATATGCTGCCAAACCAGTGTGCCAAACCATGCAAACGTGGATAGCCCTTAGCCCTTCTGAGCGCAACCAAACGAGATTGTTCCCTTTTTGTGTGCTCCAAGTGTGCTGTCCAAGTATGCTGGCACTGTCAGCATTTTCCTGCACGAGACGTTTTCAAATTGTTACGTGCGAACCGTACTAGTACAACAGCAACAACTACTATCACTATTGCTACAAAACAACAACATCAACTACTACTACTACTACTACTACTACTACTACTACTACTATTACTACTACTACTACCACTACCACTACTACTACTACTACTACTACTACTACTACTACTACTACAACTACTACTACTACTACTACCACAACGACGACGACTACTACCACTACTACTGCTTCTTGCTGCTGGCAATGCTACTGCCTCTACTTTGCTGCTACGACTATTATTCCGACGTCAGGCATGGCTGATGGACCATGTTTTGCTTAGTGTCGACGTTGGCGCTCATGATCATAGCACTTCCGCCAGGCCGTTGTTCCTGCAGAAGTCGGAAGGCGTTTCCGCATCACAATGTACAAGGAGACAAACATGTACCGGTCATGAAGCGCGTCTAAGCAGTTGTCCCGGCGCGAGCTTAATCTGAGGTTTCTGAGTGGTGTACTGTTGTTTTTTGATCTTGCGCACACGCACGATTTCGATTTCTGCCGCCACTGACACTGAGCCTTTGGCTACTCCAACGACCTCAGAGTCCACGTCAGGAGCGCAGAGGTTCGGAGGATCCGGAAGAAGTTCTGCGAAGGTACGCGCTCTTCCGTACTGTCAGCTGTCATTCTTCAACTGTTGGGGCTTGCAAAGCTGTGTCTTTTCGATGAAGCCACACCCATGTAGTGTACTTATGAGGCAGTCTTCGTCACTGAGATGCTCGAAACAAGAGGTCGCACAAGAGTCCCTCAGAACTGCAACATCGCAGCACCCCAGAACAGCATCTTGAACCGCAATCCCGAATCATTCACCTACTCAAACGGGCATTCCACTAGGCCGGTGAACTTCGGCGACATGAGGCAGACGTGCCTTGGACCATCTGGGCCAGTGCTCGGAAGCATTGATGCTAATGAGTGCTGGATCTTTCTTCTCTTCGTAGCTGTTATTGTTCCTGTCACTTTTTACGATGATTATCATCATGGTTGCTTATACTAGGAAGAGGATAGTGAAAGTCGTGATGGAACTGGTGGAGACGATTTTGGTGATGGCAAGCTCGACGGAAGTTTTGCCAAGGCTAGGATCTGCAGCATTTTTACTGGTATTGCGGCCGTTGCAACTACTGCTGCGGATACCGCTACGGGCTATGGCTGCTGCTGCGAGTATTGCTTCTGCTGTTGCTACTGCTGCTGCTGCTACTACTACTTCTACTACTGCTATCACTGCTGCATCACTGCTACTACTACTACTGCTGCTACTGCTACGACTACGACTACGACTATGACGACGACGACGACCACCACGACTACTACTACTACTACTACTACTAGTACTACTACTACTACTACTACTACTACTACTACTACTACCACTACTACTCCTGCTACTCCTGCTACTCCTGCTACTCCTGCTACTCCTACTCCTACTACTACTACTACTACTGCTGCTACTACTACTACTACTACTACTACTACTTCTAGTACTACTACAACAACAACAACTACTACTACTGCTACTACAACTACTAATACCACCACAGCGACGACTACGACGACTACTACTACTACTACTACTACTACTACTACGACTACTGCTCCCCTGCTCCTGCTGCTGCTCCTGCTGCTGCTGCTGCTGCTTTTGCTGCTGCTACCGCTGCAGCTGCTGCTGTTTGTGCCGCTGCTGCCGCTGATTCGGATGTTGCTACTGCTACTGCTGCTACTGTCGCTGCCATTCCACTGCTGCTACTATTCTAGGGTTTTGGCACCTTACTCTTCCTGTGGCTGTGATGGCCTGTGAAAACCACTCGCACACGCACGGGGATGTACTCGCATCAGCATTGTGATAAAGTTGAATATGTCTGATGGATCGGAAGAAAGCAAAACATGAGAGCAACAGCAGTCTGGAAAAAGCTTTCCCAGCTTATTGTTGAGTTTGCTTAAGACCTACTCAGTCCTTCAGGGCTTCATTCAGCCGACAAGACTCGGAAGAACAAGCACCCTGTTACTTCAGAAAGTGGAAGGACTTGGAGGAAAGCGGTGCTGACAAGAACTAAAGGCTGTCCTGCTTTTGTTATGCTTTGCTTGTGTAAATTTGATATCCCACGTCTCTTTCCAAGTTCATTGACTGTTGTATTGCATGTAAGGTGTCAACACTCACGGGAGCATGAACTTGCAGAAGATGCCAGTTTGGTGGGTTCTCTTTAGGGTTGCTAGCAGATGTGGAGCCAGGCTCATGACCCGAGGTATGTTGATCCCTTGGACGAGGCGGATGCACCGAAAGCTGCACCCAAGAAGGTGGCTTGGAGGCATAACTTTCGCAAGTGATACAGAGAGAAATGTTCGACGTTCATCCACCCAATCACGAGTACTCCATCTCGCGAGCTCTTGCTTCCACTCGACCTCCTTCTGATTCTTCTGTCTCAGGGCGGCAAGTCTTCGCCTGTACCCGATGAGGATGCTTGGCTTGGGTGTGGATAAATTTGCCAGAAACCCGTTTTGCGCCCAGCATGTTTAGTGGGCATGGTCGTATTTCCCGAAGCGCTTGAAAGGATGCCGAGCCTCCCAATCCGGGCGTCGAAGCCCTGGAGGGCCGCATCGAGGAGGGCGGCCGGAGTATCATTGGAGGCGACCTTGGGGCCAGGGTCAGGGATTTAAGGTTCTGGGTGTAGGCTCCAAGGTGTAGGGCGTTTGGATCATGAGACTTAGTAGCTGGGGTTTGAGATGAGACAAAGTTTAAAGTGTTAAAGATAATAGTTATGACCTTTGCATCACCGAGGGGTTAGATTAGATGCCCGACACGGGTTTCCAGGATGTTTAGATGCTTTGCTGGTTTGATTTCACAAGGTTTCGCTGCTCGCTTTCTGAACGGCGATGGCAAAGAGTGTGGAGCAGCAAGCTCCTGAATCTGACATTTTCATGTGTGCAGCGCAGAGGGGCAGAGGAGTCACCTCCTGGCGGATGTGAGTCGGGTGTCGCTCTGCCACGGTGAGGTACTGACGAGTGGCTCCTCCCCGTTCACCTGCAGCCTGCGCTGTACTGGTTGAGGCAGGTGGGCTCAGATATGCCAAAGCCCGGCGGAAGTTCAGCATCCCTAGGACGAGTCAGTGAAGTGCGGAGCGGAAGCGAAGGCTGGAGGATGTGACGGAGCTGGATGGGAGTATCTGGCCACGGCTGGAGCCTCTAGAACTACCCTTCCGTGTGGAGTGAGGGTGACCTGAGAGAGTCTCACTTCAAGCCAGGCCTCTAGGTATGCTGGCTGCAGTGGAGTTTCACACAAGGGCTTCGGTGGGCGAAACGTGTCTACCGCTACCGATGACCGGAAGCTCGAGGCGTCAAAGCTGGCACGAGCTTGAAGGGCAGAATCAACCGAGCAGGCAATGCTGTGCAGTTACGCACATGACCTTTGATTGTTGAGTGAATGATAAAGTCGTATGACCGTGGCTTGTGGGCTCTTTGCGTAGCCAGCATGAAGCTGCTGTCCAGAAGGATGCGTCGGAATTATGCATCTGGGCTGCGCAAACTGCCCAGAGGAGAGGTAGTAAGTAGTCTCCGGCATTTATGCGTCTGCCTCGAGCTCAATGCTGCAAGCTAAACCTGGGGCCTTCTTGATCAGAGGCTTTGGATGCGTCCTCCACCTCCGGTGGCGATGCAAAGCCTGTGCAAAAGCAGCTCGGACTTCCAGGAGGGTTTAGGATCCCGGGCTGACGGCTGACGGAGTTTTGAGGGCAGCTCGGGTTAGAAGCCTAGTTGTGGTTGCAAGCAGTCATGCTTTGAGGAAAGCGCGGGTATCAAAACGGGGTCTCTGTGATGCTTGATCTGAGAGCTCCTTGGTATCGAAACCCGAAAAGCGTGAGTCGAAAGCCCCACTTGGAGGATAAGTACCTTTATTGCCGCTATAAGCAGCTAACACTTGGTTATCCAGTCCCAGAATCCTGAGATTGACCCAATGAGCTTAGAACCCTCCGCCACAGATGTGTGAAGGGTGTGAAGGCGAGGGTTTGCAGGAAGAGTTGGTCCCGAGGTCCTTGATACCCGAAGCCATCGAACACCGCGCCACTCTGCCCCAAGACTTAAACCACTCGAAACAGGGTCCGGGTGGCAGCGCCGGAGAAAACAAAGTCCGTGCAGCTCTCGGTCGTATTCCGGCCTCGGATCGTTGAGTTATTTTGTAGTTGAAGTGATGGTGACAATAATCATCTAGTTGACGATGATTGTAGAGACGCCGTGTGATGATGACTGACAGTGGTCATGACAGAACAGGACGAAGGTAATGTTGATGATGGTGTTGATGTTGTTGATGTTGATGTTGATGCTGATGATGACCAGGACCATGGGAGTAAGGCGGACAAAGCGACACCAATATCAACCACTCGCACACCACCATTCTTACCACAGTCGTATCAATGAATTTTGCAGAGCTCAATCGTATCAATCATCGTCTTCGATTGGTTTCAGGCGAGTCCGCCCTACCAACTGCACTTCGAGGTCTAAACCATCCACTGCAGAAGCCCTAGACCAAACACGATGATAAGCTGACCATAAATCATTTTGCCAGACCTGTGCTCCAGAACCTAAAGCTATGAAACAAAAGCATGCGTAGTTGACGATGATGATCCGTCATGCTGAGGCGCCCACGAACTACGACGAGCTGCAGCGCAGGTGATCGCTCCCTTGTCCCTTTGGTGTGCGAAAGTGATTTGCAGTGCGAGGGTGCCGACTTCGGTTCAGAGTCTTCAGATTTGCCTACAAGTGGCGGCCGGGATGGAGGGTGATCGAGTCACCACAGATACTGCAAAGTGAGATCTGCTTTCCTGCCAGAGCACGGGTCGCTGTTGCACAAGAGCAGAAATGCCGAAGTATTGCTCTGAGGATCCTTATAACCCGCATCGGGAACCATTCATCCCCAAGCCTTCAATTCCTTCGGATGCAACGTCTAAAGGCCTTTAGACTTCTCCTCGCGACCACTGGCAGTCTTCTGCCTGTTTCATGATTGCCGCCAGTACCATAGTTTTCTTACCATCATTATCATCATACTATGTTTCGTGGTATTACAATACTAGCGGTTGTTGTTGTTGCTGCTGCTGCGATCAGTACTCTTGTTGTTCTTAGTGTTGTTACCATTATTACTAATCTTAGTCTGGCTTCACCACGGCCAGGAGGCAGATGAAGAAAGGGGTGACGGTTGTCGAGGAGGAGGCTGGTCCCCTAGCAACAGTCCCTAGATCTGGGATTCACATTCAGGGTTCTAAGGGCTGCTGCCGTTTCTCCTCCTCCTACTACAACTACGACGACTACTACGACGACTACTAATACTACGACTATGACTGCGACCATGACTACGACTACGACGACGACTACTACCACTGTCATCACTGAACAAGCACAGTGCAGATTTGCAAAAGGTGTTTTTCAGAAGAGATCGTTGTATGCCTGGTGACAGCGTTCATGGCAAGGCAAGAGCCACTGTTTTGGCCCATACTAGTATTGCTCTTGCTATTTCTCCGTTGATAGAACGAGGGTTTCGACATGAGCGCGCGATGAAGGCGAGCCCTGTACCACCAACGTTGCTGGCGACGCCTGAATCTGCGAAGGCTTTACTCTCAGCGTTTAAATTTAGGGTCGTGGCCTTCGAGGCTCGTAGTTAGATGTCCGATTTCGCCGGTGCGCAGCCGCAGCTCGTCTTGAAAGATGTTGGTGTAATGGAAAGCAGTCTTTGTTTTCCTGCAACGTCTCATCGTCATGTCGGTGTCTTGTGGCGCTACCGTTGTCGGGCAATGGAGTTTCAGGTTGCGCGTTTTGTTTCTCTTGCCTGCTCTGTCTGCCGCACTGTTTGCCACTGTGCATGGAAGCAGATCTCGTGATGCCGCCTGGGTGCAGTCAGGATTTGCTTCCCTGCATTTAGCGAAGCATCGGGGGTCTTTCTTGTTGAGGCTCTGATGTGCCTTTTCTCTCCACACCTTTCCAGGTGCCATGCTCCGTCTCGCATTAAAACGCTTCGAGGGTGCTCTAAGGTTGGTACTGCTGTCAATTACAATGGCACGATACTCGTATGTTATGCCTTGGTCACTTTCCGTGCATAGCATTGCAGTTTAAGACAACATGAACCTATCATGATGTAGTGGTTCGTGTAGAAGCACGTGCTTGTCGCTCTCACGAGAACTTCCATTCACCGTCCTGACCATAACACCTTTCATCGCAGAGAAGACCCTTTCAAAGGCCGTTGTCCGCTGCCCCATACAACTGGCATTCTTTCTGGGCATCTTGAGACAGTCTAGCGCTAGGGCGGCTACAGGGTCCTCGTGTCTGTCCGTAACGGCTCGCAGCTCCAGCACTCAGGATCCTGAAGAGGCTACGCGAACAAGCCATGCCGACACGTGCCTTGCTCGGAAACGTTTGCTGGGGAGCTCCTCGGTCGGGCCGCCTTGGCTGATTCACGGTGGTTCTGCCATGACATTACCATTTCAATCATGACTTAAACGCTATTCGGTGGGAGTTGTTTCTGGAAGCGTTATTGCAAGTCTGCACAGACTCTGAATCACAAGCCCTGCAATCGAGTTGAGTAAAGGGTCGTCACAAAACTTATGCATTTTCCCTGCAGGCTGGAGGCCTCAATGCAAAGACCCGCCTGCTATCCATAAACAAATCAAGAGCGGCGTCAGTGTGCGCTCGGAGCAAGCGCGTGCTGCATCGCCAGCCAACACCTGGAGACGGGGCTTGCTTCAGGTACTGATGTGATGAAGCAGATTGGAAGCAAGTTCGGAACAGCAAACAGGTTGAGGAGCAGGTTTTCGGCGAACATTTAGCAGTTACACCTGAAAGTCCAACCTTAAGATCTGCATATATGCCCTGAGAACGAGCAGAAAGTTGAAAGCTAAGAAGCGAGGTCGAGATCGAGTAACCAAAGGCCTTGCCAAAGCCGAAACCCACAAGAGGTCGCTGGAATAGGACCCCAGTTGGCTTCAGGTTGGAGAAGGCTGACGAGGAACCGCCCCGTCAGAGCCAACTCTTCAGTGGAGTGTTGAGGCTGGGCTTCGGTTTGGGCTTTGGGGTGGAGCAAAGATCTTGCAAGAACTCAAGGCGAGTTCAAGACAGCAGCAGCAAGTCCTGAACTTTACAATGCCGCCGGCAACTTCGTACGTTCAGCTGCTGCGTGCTACACGAGGTAGTCAGGTAGTCAACTGAATGAACACTGGATATTCACTGGGATCGAGCAACCGCTGTCCTAGAGCACGACCTATTCGATTCGGATGTGTTGAAATCAAGATGTATGTGTCCTCAGTTTCGTGGAACCGTTTGGTGTTTTGATGTCTTAGCGGTTCACAGCCATATTCATCATCAATATCAGCATCATCGCGGTCATTATGACGATCATCATCCTCCCTAGTCACCATCACCAGCGTGTCAGCATTATGGTCAAGCGTGTGGCGTACATTCAGGGCAGCAACATGAGCACCAGCGTGCACCATTCATCCAGATCAATGCAGGGTAGCCGGACGACTCCAGATGTAAATTGCAACACCTTGAGGATATCGCTGTCGTTATGATGGCAATGACGACGATGTCATTCATTTGTCATATTGTATATTGCTGTTTCAACTACAACCTAGGTTGTGTGGGGCTGCTGATGCTGCTGCTGCCACGGCTGCTGCTGCAGCATCCTACGACTGCAGTGATCATTGACTATTACTATTACGACCACTGCTACCCGTACCATAATCAAGCCTGCGACGATGGCCACTGGCATACAGGATAGTACCTACTACAGCAACGAGTGTACCTTGACAGAGTTCCTGTTGTTGGTTATCCGGAATCGATACCTATTGTTACTTGTACAACTCGTTTGCCATGTTTGGTGTCTATTGCACGTGCTGGTAAAGTTCCGTAGGACGAGAACCTGCTGGGCATGGCTTTCTAACCCTCTGAGTCCCAAAGTCCATAAACCTCGTGAATGAACCCTTGCAGAAGCATGTAACCCTTGTAGAACCTTAAACACCCTGGCCTGGGAGGCGGCGGACACTGAACAAGTTTCGGAGCTGGCTCGGCTTACGGCTCAGAGTGTGTGGCTTGTGGGTTCAGGAGCACAGTGCAGGGCCTCGTGAAACTGCAACTTATTACAAGACGAAGGTGTGCGGGCACGTAGTTCAGCTTGTAGTGACTCGTATGAGGCAACTTTGTGACCCAGAAGAGCTTTGGGCCGGGCGTGTTGGAGGCCATGGACGGAGGCGCCTTGGCATTCCACTCGAACGAAGCTTTGATTGCGCTGGGAACTCCAGGTGACATGTGTTATATAATACTGCTACGTAATCATTCATTATAGTACGTATCGATATTGCAAGGAATCCTAGGCGATGTGGTCTTGAAGAGAGCCTGGCCTTGATGTGGGCCATGGCCGAGGCTCCTCTGAGGAGGAGGAAAGCACCGACCAGAAAGCGGCTGTCGACGACATTTGGGCATCTTGACTTTGCCCAGGGGGTAGGAAGTCGGGAGATGAGGCTTTTCACGCTTCGGGTTGGCAGTTTCCTAGGGTTGCGGTGTGAGGACGTTGCCTCCGACAAGGTGGCTAGGCGGCGTTTGCGTTCATGTTCTTCATTCCTGTTCGGCTCAGCTTTTGATGTCCGCGGGCTGGTTCCAGAGCCATTGGGAAGTGATTGTGGCGTTGGTGTTTATGTTCTTGGAGGTTTTTAAATTTTTGGTTTCATCGTCGATGTCGTCCTCATCGTGCTGGTAGTGAGCAGGGTAGTGAGTAGACAGCTTGTGTTGTTTTGACCCGGCATTGAGGCACTGAAAAACCACTTCTTGGCAGCGTACCTGAACGGGGAGTTGGACATCCTCGACAGGTGCCTTCAGGCTCGGACAGCCTTTTGAGAGCCTGCTGGCTGCTTTCTAAAGGAAGTATGAGCTAGGGGCCTTAGGAATCAAAATAGTTTCTTTGGGGCTATACTGTAGCATTATTATCTGATGCGGGTGTTTGGGTAAGATTCCACTGAAGAAGTGTCCTGACGATGGAGGCCTGCGTGGACAAGCACGGGAGGGGTGCCTACCTGGCTATTGCCAAGGCCGGCGATCTCTAGGCAAAAGGGTTGTTCTACATAAAGGTATGCTGAAGGTTCTGTGTAGAGGGGGTTGTACGGTCAAGATTCGGGCCTTGGATTGGCACACTTGGTGGCTCGGCCTGCTGGAAGGATCACTCCAAGGCCACACAAGGACTACTGCATGCCAGTTCGAAGATCACCCTTAGAGCGCAAAATAAAGGACCGCACGAAAGCCACAATGCGACCACCAACAACAACTAGAGCGCGGCCTTCAAGGGTCTGTGGCAAGTGACAGAGTGATTTAAGCAGCTTCCGTGCTGCTGCTGCTTGCAAGATCACAGCTGCAAGGTGCGCAGCAGGAAGCACGTTTTCAGCACAGTAGCGTCGACGCATGGTTTGGACACAGGATCCCGACTTGCATCGCTTTGCCACTACCATCAATGCCCAACGTTAAGCTTTTGGGCGCTTAGGATTATCACGAGCTGCGTTCGGCATTCTCCCAGCAAGAGCTGCAAACCTAGGGGTCTGATCATGGTTCACGGCTCAGCCTCCCTGCTCCACTCGGCCTGTTTCAGGAGCCCGGTGAACTTACTTTGGAGGAGTGGCTGCAGATGTATTCTGCTCCAAAGATGATGAGGAAGCTGCAGGCCCCGGGGCATTCAGAGTCAAGACGCTTTAGCATGTATTGGGCTTGTTTCAGGAGCATTCAGGGTGGGGAAGTTTTTGATGGTTCGGATCTGAGAGGAGGCGATTGGCTCTCTAATCGTTTCAGCCCAAATCCAGCTCGAATGCACGTGTACTCCTGATAGTCTGACTGCTACCAGCACTCTCATCACCACAACGTCCGCGAATGTTCGCATAAGTGCTACGATCTGTGCCTCCTGAGTCAGTCACACAGGAAGTTGAACCTTGCTGCCTTCGGCTTCAGCAAAACCTTCCCAGATCTTGGCCAGGAGCTCCATCATGAGGTCTACGAGGAGGTGCCCAGGGACAGACGGCTCTGGGGTCGCTAGTTTCCACAAAAGCTGACCTTGGGATTCAGAAGTTTTGGGCGTGTAGGTTGAGGTTCAGAGGTTCAGCTGCGGGTGCAAGGCGGTCGCCTTGCGCGAAATGTCCGCTTGCAGTGTGAGCAGCATGCGTGCTTCGGTATTCGCCTCAGCCCTGAACCTCTTGAAGCCGCCCTGGCCCTAAGCCTTAAAACCCTAAACACAGAACCCCAAACGCTAAGCCCCCAAACTCTAGACCCAAACACATTGAGTCCCTTGCAGGAGCAGCTGCGACGAGCTTTCACCCTGCTGCAGAACCTGACCGCCGGACCCAGGCATCCTGAGACGCCTTCTCATCGCAATAAAGTATACATGTATTGAATATTATATGTTTGATGTCATATGTCATGTGTTATACATTATGATATATATATATATATATATATATATATATATATATATGTGTGAGTATATATACACATATACACACAGTATATGTATGTCAATCTGGTTACATTGTACATACACTGTGTATGCTACATTATGAGTTTTACATTATGTGTTATACATTGTTTTGGAATATGTAGTATAGATTGCAATTTCTAACTTGTAGTGAGGATGGGGTTTGTAAGACCAAGCAATCAGGAACAATGATGTGACAGAGTGACAGTGGGCAGTGATGGTGTTATTGCTTTTGCTAGATGCTTGTTGAGCTTTGAGGTTGCTTGATTTGCAACATGTGCGGCACCTGGGTTTTGGAGGCCGCTGACTAGCTGTAGGGTGCAACTTGTTTTTTATTTTCCATCTGTTGCTGTTGCTGTTGTTGTTGTTGTTGCTGATGATGTTGTCGTGGCGCAGTAGAGCGCAGAACAGAGCACGAAGTAGCACCGCACACCGACATCAATATGCTACAAGTAGGATTCGGAGCTGCGGCAAGAGTGGATTCGGCTTCCAGGCTTCAACTGGGGGAAAAGCGTCCCGAGATGGCGTCCACAAAGGGTCCCCGGCGTGCCCGTGGTCAGGCCCGAACTCGAGTTTATTGCGTTCGAGAACGCTGGGTTTCCGTTGTCTTATGGAGCTGATCGGGTGTCGGGTTTGTGTTGAGTTTCGGAGGGGTTAGACTATCACACCTTGAGCGCTGAGCACTATGCACGGGCATGCGCGAGCATGTCTCGGGGTAGCAGGATTTGACTGCAGGTCGAGCCGTGATCATGGCTCTGGGCGAGAAGTCTTGCCATTATGATCCATGCTGTCTGAGTCTGAAAGCCTTGAATTTCTCCCTTAATGGATCTAGCGCTGCCGAAGCCAAGAGTACAAGTATGAAGTTGCTTTCGAGCTTCGCGCTCGAGATGTTGTCATCAGTCGAAGGCTGCACGAGTCGCTCCGTGAGCCCCTGGTGGCTTCGAGTCATCTGTTTTCGCAGCAGCTGGAGGAAGGAGTCTTCCCCAAAACCTAAGTTTTTTTAGAACTGGGTACGAAATTGGGAACCGTTTGGAGTCCCACGTGGTTCTATAGAGGACTTTAGTGCAGCAAATGTATTGGAGGCTCTTGGTTCCAGCATTCAACCATACTGAGGATTTGAATTAACAGGGCTGTGGCCCAACATTTACCGGGTTTTGGGGCGTCCAACGTGCAGTCTTCGAACGGAAGGGACCTCATCATGTGTAAGAGGCATCGCAGCTACCAGCCAGCAAGGTAGGCAGAAGCTCCAAAGCCTTCCCCACAAGGCTGGAAACAGGGGTAAGTAGTTCAAAACTCGCACCGGACAACCCGAAGCCAAGAGAAGTCGCCTCAGTCCTCTGGCATGGTCATCATCTTCGCCGACTTCGAGGACGGCTAGCGCATGGGGGAGAAGAATTCAGGATCCCAGAGTCTGAAGCTTGCACGGGTTCAGAGCGATCTTTTCAGAAAGCCTGTGAAAATGTGGGGGATGGCAAACCCCTAAGGCCCAAACCTGTGAACAAAGAGCTGAATTGTGCATGCTTTTGCAGGAGGGCTCTTCGCAGGTCCGCTGGGCCAAAGCCCTGGGCCAACGCCTGGTTCGAGGAACCGAGGCCTTCCCACGAAGAGCTTTGTAAGACTTAGGATTTGGGGGGTTTAGGATTTAGGGTTTAGGCTCTGTTCGCAGGATTTTAGACATTTGGGTGTTTTTTGGTGCTGAAGATTGAGGACAAGAAAAGAACACCATCACTTCCGAGGAGGATTGCCGCAAGATTGCGAAAAGCTAGGCCTTCTCTGAACCGCGAGACTTGAGCCAAATGCTTCTGTGCAAGGCAGCATCGTCTGGCAGAGAAAGCGTCAGGCCCGCCTTTGCCTTCGAGTTTGAGGTTAAGGGGTCACCTCTGTAACCGCAACTGACGATATCAGTACGTGAAATTGGCCCCAAGCCCATGTCCAGCTTCTATCGCATATGCATGTTGTACAAAGGCCGACGTGGATTGAAATTTCACCCACGCCTCGGCTCAACATTTCAGTCTTGAGTCCAGGCTGGGCTTCATTCAAATTATGCATGCAGCCCCGAAGAAACGATTCAAGGGAATCAGTTCCTATGTTTTTCTGTACAGGTGGCTGTGCATGCCGGCAGTGGTATGCATGTATACCACCATGTAATCCGACGGGAAGCCATCTGCACATATGTATATATATATATACATACATACATATACACACACATTTAAAACACCGCCATCCGAGTGTCTCTACAGTTCCATTTGCTTTTCCATTTGTCTTCTGCCTCTTTGTCACCGTATCTATTCATCTACCTGTCCGTCGATCTGTCTGTCTGTCCGTCCGTCTGTCCGTCTTTCTGTCTGTCTGCTCATCTATATGCAATATGTGTACATGATGCCAATTTGCGCATAGTGTCTGTGTTGTCTGTGCATCTACGCATTGTATCATAAAGGTTTTCGTAGATTGGCGTCTTGGTATACCTAAGCGTATGCATCTCTATCACTCGCTGCATGCGTTACTTTGTCCGTACCTCAAGCATCCAGGAACGCTCTCACGGACACCGTGGCGAAGGCGGGCTGCAAGCTTGGTTTGGAGCCTGGAAGGAGCTCTGCGGTTTTGTATACCATAGATATATAGGAACCATGAGAAGTTTTTTAATGGTAATTGCTCCGATGCTTGTTTTACGCCCGAGGCTACAGACCCGAACCTGTAGCGCTAAAACCAGAGCTGCAAACTTAATAAATCATCCTTTCGGTGGCAGACCCAGGCAAACGTTGGCATTAGATCGTTTCCGTATCTGCCAAGCCCTGAATCCGTCGCTCCAATCGTGAACAACGCCTTTCGCGAAACTCCCCGAATGCCAGAACGTCGAACAGGCCCCAAAGCAGATAAAAGCTTACAAGCCTGTCCAAGCGGCTTGAAGAAAATGACGTCAAACGACAAGATTTATGGGACCCGTCACTGTCAGGCTTACACTCTAAACACATCCAAACCGTTAACCCTAGACTTCGAACACCAAACTCACTAAGCTCGACACCCTAAACCCTGAACCCTTTTTCGCCTCCTGGGGACTGAAGGGTTTGAGGCGGCGCACAGTTCACTGGACACTTTGGTAACACAGAATGTCTCAGACCTTGATGATCCATCGCGGGGAGGGTGAGCTGCAGGCAGAACTCCTTGACAGTATGAAGGTGTCAAGCCGAAAGTGGTGAGCAGAAGATGAGGCACTCTAACTAAGGCAGCAGTCCGTCCACGCTGTTTTCGGCTGGCAAGCCTGCACCAAAAAAACATTCCCAAGGTTAGTATTTCTAACGGACGGGAAAGACGTCAACAAAAAGCCTTGAACCCTGAATCCTACTGTCACCTACACCCTAAACCCCCCGAAGCCCGAAACCTCTTCGACCGATGTCGGAGGCCCTGGACGGCCTCAGCCCAGTCTTGCGCTTGGCCCGGGCCGCGGCGCGCTGGGTGCAGCGAGGCTGCGTGGGCTTGAAAGGGAGGTCCAGTTGCATGTTGGCGCTTGAAAAAATATTGATGCTGTTCCTCAGGGTTGAACACTATTGCATGATGGTGTGCCCCAAAATGTGTCTAGTTGTTGTACACGAGGTTTCTCGTTAAAGTCGGCTTCTGCTGCCTGTTGTCGCTCAGCAGCTACTTAACGTTGACAAACACTGCACCATTGCTAGATTCACAATACCACCGTTTCGAGTCTTGCAAAAAGCAAGAAGTTCGAACTGCATCCAAAGCAGGCAAGGACATTTTCAACCCTAAATTTGGCAACAGACTTCAACTGTAATGCGCTTTCACTGAATGCCTCGTGCGGAACAAGGCTGATCTAGGACACTTGACAAGTTCAGGAGTTTTCGATCTTCCTGTCTACTTTCTAGTGTCCAAGTCTGCAGTCTCGGTCTGGGCAACTTTTCACCGTCGCTTCCAGTACCTATGCCCGAAGTGAAGAGGCTTCTGAAGCGACCCGTGGCCGCAGAACCCTACCCCGTACCCTCCAGCTCCAAGCTCAGCAGCTTACCGGAAGGCTTGATTCCCGAAACTGGACTGCCAGTACCTACGTCCTTCAGCCCGGATAGCCCCGAGAATGCTGAGGACCGAAACACCGTCAACTTCAAGCCCGAAGCCCTAGAACAAATCAAAATGAACCTCAGGCCTAAAATCCCCGAACCCGTGCACCCCTGACATTCATAGTCATAATCGTAAATACACAACAGTCATAATCTTCATCAAACCCTGAAGTAAGTTACAAGAGTGATGGGGTGGCTACTTCGTAGTAGTATTAAGTAGGATGGATCCGTATTATAAGGACCCCTAAGTAAGGTACCCCTAGCATCCATCCCGGGCGGGCATGCGTTCGTTGGGAGCTTTGCCCCCCCTCGAGGCCTCTTCGAGGAGGCCTCAGGCGAGCTACGTCTCCTCTGGGCGCTTGCGGCGCTGGAACCCAAGGCCCGGAAGTCTCCCGGGGTCTTAGGGTTTTTAGGATGTTTTAAGGTTTTGGGTTTTGGGGCTTTAGGGTATGGTTGGGTTTAGTGTTTAGGGCTTTTGGGGTCTATGGTTCAGGGTTGAGGGTCTTAGGGAAATGCATACTGCTTCTGGTTTTGGATTTACATGGGGGTAAGTGGCACAAACTTCGATTCCATGCGCAGTTCCTTCAGCTGATTCCTTCTGCTGAGTTTTGTATTTTCTTGGGCTTAATGCTGAACAGCGGCAGCAGCAGGATCTCCTCGTTGGCACAGGTAAAATCCACAGATTTGGTAACACCCAAAGGCAGAGTATGCGGAAGTCCCAACCCCAAGCACATTCTACGTGGGAGCCCTGAGCTCCAAGAGCGAGATTTGCGAGGCTGCGGGTGCGGCTTTCTTCGATGACAGGCGGCCGGCAGCTCGACACCTGGGCGCCGAGTCTGCATGCAGGGAGGGCCTCCGTGCCGAAGGTCTGGGCCTGCATTCTTCGTAGTTAGTAGGATACAAGCTGGCTGCTGGGATTTAAGTGTAGCCTGCGGAAGTCAGGATCTCCACCATCGCATGTTTGGTGTCCGGTCTGCATCCGCTTTAGGTTTCAGGTTTTTCTCTTGAGGCTGGGGGATTGGCAGAGGTTTGTCAGGGCTTTCGAGTTGGATTTGGAATGTGGGGTGTAGAAATGTCTTTCACCACATTATCATCATGTAGGCACCTCGCAATCATGGTCGTGGTCTTCGTCGTATTTGCATAGTTTGCCTGTCTCCCCCTCTGTCTCTCTGTCTCTTCGTCTCTCTATCCGTGTCTTTCTTTTCTTGGTTTCGTTCTTTCTCTCTCTCCTTCTCCCTCCCTCCCTCCCCCCTGTCTATCTATCCGTCTATCTATCTATCCCTCTGCTTATCTATCTAGCCACCAAGCAAGCGGGCAAGCAAGCCAGATAGCCAGCTAGCCAGCTTGCCATTCCTTCAACCATCTCTCCATCTACCTTCACCTAACACTATCTAGACATACCTGCATAGCTGCGTGCATATCGCGTTCATAAGAACATGCAGAGATACATAGACATAGGTTTACATTCGTACATGCTGTCTATCCTTTTTCGGGGCAACTTCGGCGGTTGCTCATCGGTCGTGGTAATCGTGGTGGTGGTTGCGTCATGTGGATTGGAAATATCGAAACACAACAACCCCGTCACAAAAATCCTGAGATCCTGAAGGCCGACATAGGCCAACCCTTTTCCGAGGCTTTGCAATCCGTGTCGTGTGTCGTGCGATCGTTGCCGACCAAGGCCGTTGTTGCATTGAAGTTCGGTTATGTACAGAAGACATGTGAGGTTGGAGTTGGGGAGAACAATGAGGTAGATGGATCTGGAAGCGGGTGGTACGGAGCGTTTCAATTCAACCGCTTTGTGCACGTTCTGATTGCTGAGTAAAGTAGCGCTGCATGAGTCCAAGCCTACCGCTGCAGGCAGGCCACTGTCCCTGCAGAAGGCACCACGTCAGGGAGGGCTGGAACTGTCGTCACCCTGGCCACACACGTATAAAACTGCTTCCAACGTGGGTGCTTCTGATGAGAGAAAAGGGTCCCATGAAAGGTCGGGCAGAGTACTCATATCGACATGCATTATGCCGTTACATGCGATCTCCATCTTGTCTGCGGTAAAGCCTCAGTTCTTCTGTAGGTTCTCATCTCAAAGGGGCCCCTTAGATGGGATGAAGGGGATTCTTTCATGACAGTCGTTCTTTCGTGTAAATTCTTAACATTGTTCTCATTAACATTGTTATTGTTATTATAGTTCTAATATCATTATTGTTATGACTCTGATTTTATCATTGTCGATGACGTTTCGTTATCATAGTCACTGTTGTTATTAATATTTATATTCTTTCTTCTTCTTTTTCTTCTTATTAGTATTATGTTCTTGACAATGTTTGCTACTGTTCTTGTTGCTGCTATCATTCGTGCCATGATTGTTACTATTCCTTCGATGTAGGTGATGCAGTGGCAAACAGAGCCCATGCTCGGGGCTCGAGGACTTTCTTCCGCAACCTTAGTGGTACTCACGCTAATCTCCAGGCCTGTGTACTTATCATGCTATTGTTTCTTAGGGGGATCCCTGGTATCATCAGTAAGGCCTCCACATTGGAATAGCTATCAGTATCACGAAGAATACAGTTGCTCCGCAGGCAGAGACGCTTCTGTTGGCGTTGCAGCTCTGCGCGGAGTTCTGTCGACACAGGAGGCCGGAGGTGTCCTGCGTGGATGAAAGGCTCTCACGCTTCAGGCTCAATTTGCGAATCACCTTCCACATCGAAGCCCCCATAGTCATGAAACTACAAGCCCTTAACCCTTAAACCCAAATGGAAACAATCTCAGTTGCAGGTTGCAGAGGCTTACCGAGAAGCGCGAGGAGGCAGAGAACGCCACGGATTGAGATTGGTTACGCTTGAGGTTTCGTTGAACTGGAATTTTAAGGTGGGCTTTGAAGGTAAAGCGAACATAGAGGTCAGAAGAAATGATAATGATACTCCCCTGTACTCCCTATATGGTATGCCCGCAAACCTATGACCATGTTCAAAGGCAATATTGCTTGGCTTGACTGTCGTTTTACCCTGAAGTAAATGCTACTCGCACTTACAATCCGGACGTGTTCTGTTGGCTGAGCGGGAGAGAAAGAATTTTGATCATCTCATCCGTGAGCTGATTCGTCCACATTTAGTGCCCCAAACAGCGACACAGAGCTTGTTGTTTTTCCAGGAGCCACAAGAACTCATAACCTTCTGCATGAACTCCAAGGATCGGCATCCCAAGGATCAGCATAGAGTCCAAATGCAAGGTGACCCAAAACCCGACTGTCCCTCAAAAATCCATACTCTTGAACCCATAAAGTCCAAACCAGTGTCGGCATCCTGAAACCCAGAAACCTAAGGCCTAAATCCGTCAATCCCTCAACCCTGAGCTCTAAACCCCTATACACCCTAAGCCCCTTGAGTCGCAAAACCCCCAAACCCTAAACCCCCTCTCCAAGTGCTCACACCCTGAAGGAGGCCACGCTTCCTGGAGCCCCACGTTTCCCGGCCTTGCCGAAGCTCGGGAAGGCTCTTACCCAGGTTTGCAGCGGTCCTAGGTCCATAGGGTTCTAGGGGGTTCACGGCTTTGGGTTCTGGGGTTTTTGGGGGTTCCGGGGTTCCAAGAAAATTTCAGGAAAAAAAACCCGAAAGCCCCAACAGGGTGCGCTTAAGTTCGGGTTTAGGCAGGATGAATGCGGAATGTTTGGTTTTTAGACTTTCAGTTTCGGCTGCGGTTCTGGTGATGGCATCTGCAACCTAAGCGCGTGTTCCCAGTTTTGTCCTAAAAGCCCACGTCGTTGGATGTCCGTTGAGAGTTTCGGGATTATGATATGATACTGTGGGTCGTAAACCCAAGCACCAAACCTGCAAACCTAAAACCTTCAAGCCCTGAAGGCCTGTGCCCTAACTGAATCCGGAACCGGAGGACCGTGCTGAGCATGTCGAGCCCGCGGACGAGGCAACTTCACTGACGGTCAAACAACGACAGTCGTAAGCCTAAACAGTTGCTGCATTAGGCTTTTAGGCGTGCAGGCCACATGCATCTATGCGCCCCTGCACCCATGCACGTGCATGAGTTCATGCAGGATCATGCAGGCACACATATGTTGTATGTGCGGATGTGACGCCGATTTTTTGCATCAGTTTGCCTTGCAGGGTTTGGGCTTTAGGATGGAGGATCTGGGGTTCAAGTCTTAGAGGCTGGAGGTACTTTCTTGGTCTGGCTATCCGCCTGCCGCATTTGGCTTGCGGGTGAAGGTTGGCATGCCAAGCCCCATCACGCTGGGTGGTTCCTTGATTTTGTGTGGTGGAATCGGCCTCTGGAACATCTTGCATCCTAGATGTTTGGACCTCAGCAACAGAATTCAAAGAACTTCCACCAGCAAGAGCCTCAACGCCGACTTCCTGTTCGTGCCAGGGAGATGCTGCTCCGCTCGAGTGCCTGCAGGCGGGGAGCCCTGGCCCGCCCTAGCAGCCCACAAGCGTAACAGGATCTGGGATCTCAGGCTGTGAATTTAGAAGAGGCCTTGCAGCCCGAAGTCATTAGCAACCCGATTCTTCCACCTCTGATCCATCAACTGTCATTTCCACAAACCATGAGCCACGAATCTTAGCCTGGAGGCTAAGACTCTTATCCTGGCCACTGCGGCGCTTTCGGCGCTGCTGCCCTGTGCTGCCGCATGCACATCGGACAAGTCTGCGCAAGGCGCAACCACATTCCTGGTTTGCTGTTTTTGGGAGGCTTCAAGGCTTCAAGCTTGAGTTCTTTTCGACCACCGAGCCGTGATGCTTTTGGTCCGAGCAGAATCGAAGGTACTGCGGGTGTGCGTTTTGTGCTTTGGTGATACTCATCTGGTTTACACAGTTATCAACATTCGGAGAATGTGGATAGCATGGATTCGGCCAAACTCGCAGGACCGTGGTGCAGGATGGAAGTGCACAGGTACTGTAGGGCTTCCCCACAAACATTAGTTCTTAAATCCTCGAGCCCGGACCCGACTGTCTTGATCCCTCAGTGCCAGAGGCGATGATGAAGACACCACCACCGAGACCCGTTGCCAATTGGCCTCTCAGCTGCTGGCAGCATCCTGGCGCATCCTGGATCAGGTCGCCCGCGGGCTCGCAAGTAAACCTCAAGTCCTCAAAGCCTCAGGAGGCCGTAAATCTTGCAGCAGGCTGAGCACCCTAAGACAACGACTGGCCACCACCTTGCAGCCTTGCATCTGTGAGACACAACCCCGGTACGTTTTGCTCGGGGTTTCCATGGTGGCGAGCAATGAAGCCTAAATCGACAAGTCGCACTTGTTCGGCATCTCGGGGTGCTCCGGAGGTGCTGTGTGTGGGGATTGGTTGTTTCTGCGAGAAGGGGGCCAGCAAGGACGCACTGTCATCAGCGTTTCTTTCCCAAAGTGGAGCAGCAAAGTGGTTAGCAGGCCTCATTTTTTCGGGTCTGAGATAAGAAGTGCCTTACGGCCTTAGGGCAAGGATTGCGAAGAATTGACTCCTCGCCTGTGACCCTCGACAATCGCTGAAACCCCGAAGCTCTGAAGTGAATCCGGCTCGATCTGCTTTTGTAATGGCTACCCTCGATGGCATTCAACTGCTGTCAACACGTTTCTGCCATTTTGTGGGCCGTGCACGGACACGCTACGGATGCATGGAAGCTCCAACGGGCTCTTATAGTCATTGCTTCCATGCTAAAACGAAGGCAGAGTGCCTTGGTTTTTCGAAACTGAGACAACGTCGAGAGGCCGGCTTTCCGGGTGCGGCGACCCTGCGCCCAGCGCTGTGCGAGCTGGCCACAGCCGCAGGCCTGTGTCACGAGAGAATCAGCACTCGGCAGACGTGTTCTCTATGTTGTAGGATACATGTAGATTACATTTAGGATATGTCCGTCTGTGCACACACATACATTCGTACATACACCCGCATGTGTGGGTATGTATGTATGTATGTACGTATGTATGTCTGTATGCATGTATGCATGCAAGTCGGCATGTACACATATGCGTCTGCACAATTGTACGCATGCGCATATGCATGAATGAATGAATGAAATGAATGAATGAATGAGTGAATGAATGAATGAATAAATGAATGACTGAATCAATGAATGAAAGAATAAAAGAAAGGAAGAAAGACTGAATGAAAGGAACTGAGCTGACTGACTGACTGACTGACTGACTGACTGACTGACTGACTGACTGACTGACTGACAGACTGACAGTCTGACTGCCTGACTGACTGACTGACTGACTGACCGACTGACTGAATAAACGAACGAATGAATGAATAACTGCATGAATGAACGAACGAATGAATGAATGGTTGGACGAATGGACAGGATGAATGAATGCATGAATTCACGTGTGAGTGAATGAGTGAATGTATGCGAAACCATACACGAAAGACTGACTGACTGAATGATTGCATGCATGCATGCATGCATGAGGGATGATGCTTTTATGAATGGTTGTATGTATATGTATATGTATATGTATATGTATATGTATATGTATATGTATATGTGTATGTGTATGTGTATGTATATGTATATGTATATGTATATGTATATGTATATGTATATATGTATATATATGTATATATATGTATATATATGTATATATATGTATATATATGTATATATATGTATATATATGTATATATATGTATATATATATATATATATATATATATATATATATGTATATATGTATATATATGTATATATATGTATATATATGTATATATATGTATATATATATATATATATATACACACTGTAAATTATATGCTCACACATAAATGAATGAATAATTAAATGAGGTGTATATATATATATATACACACGCATGCTTGTATGCATGCATGGATGGATGTACGTATCTACGTGTATGTACGGCTGGACTAGCAGGTATGGCCACAATTTTCGCCATCATTTCCTCTTGAAGCTTCAGGCTTCAGGCCTCGAGTCAATCATCCCCAGTACTGGTGCCTTCGTAGCTCAAGAGCTTTGATTTGGAGTGCTGCAAATTTTGGGCTGGCACATGGTTTAGATTGTGGAAGTTCGTCCAATTCCACACGTGGTGGTCTCAAAGTGCAGCAGAAGGCAGTGATACTTTTCTGGCCGAGAAGTCGTTCAACCGGGCTTGATGGCATAACTCCATTCTACCTGGCACAGGTATCACCCGTCCGGCTGCCTTCAAGCAGGATCAGGTCGGGGCATGCAGGGGTTTGCATTATCAGCCAGACGCCTTCATTCTGCAAAGGTGCCGAAAATGATTGGTACTTGACGAGACGAGAAACGCATTTTTCCGTTCGGCAGGCAAACCTTGTTGCCCGGAACGTGAGCCATCCCCTCACAGCCAAAATCCCGAATCCCACTTCAATTGCAGAAATTCCGGCCGGAGGAAGCTTCGTTAGCTCTACGTGCTGCTGCCGTGGCCAGTGGCAGTAGCGAGGAGCGGTGGTTCGTTTTTTTGATGCGGGGTGCGTCCTGGGGGGCTCAGTCGCGCTCAACGATGTCTGAGCTTCAGTCGCTGCTGTTACTAGACATGATCAGCGTGTATGTAGCCGCAGGATCTGTTATGTACAGGGCGTGGAAGATATAAGGTTGCAGGAATGATCTTCGACCAAGTGCGAGAATCCTTCATCAAGATCTTGGTACGTGCAGCAATAGTAGGAACGGCTAAATTGCGGAACGCCCAGATTTTCAATGTATGGCACGCATATCAAAAAGCATGATACCCACACTTTCAGTCCCATTTGAACACGTGGTTGCCTGCGTTTATCTCTGATTTATAGTATGTGTTGTGCGCGAGCAAACGGACAGGTCAAGATCTCGAAGTCACTGCTTCGGCCGGCCAGGGTGCCAGATGCAGGTCCGATTGCTCTGTGTTGGGAGGTTGCACCAAGTTGCTGCATGTGCAGAAGCAGGGTTGGCGCGTGGCCGGCGTGTACAGTCTTACCAAGACAGAGGAAGGTCTCACTGGGAAGGCATGCTTGAGTTTGTGACAAGATGTCGGATAGGAGGCGAGATGGAGAGGTGTGATAGAAATGTTGGGCAGCATGAAGGAGTCTTTCAGTAGTCTCCCCGTTTGGGTGGTTGCAGGCACCTCTCTCTGATAAGTGGCGGGCACGAGCGGCAGGGGCTCACGAGCTCTGGTATTCCTACCCTCAAACCTTCCCTGGACTTCCCATCTACAGCAAAGTGAGACTCCATTGCGGCTCCGTACCACCAGCCCCCAACTTCGATCCTCACCCGAACAAGCCTGGATCCCCGGCTCCAATAAAATCTCCTAAGCCCCTAAGCCTCATCTCGTAAAACGAGGCGAGCGAATTTTGCAAGCTCTTTGAAGTTCAACCGCTTCAGCAGGAAATCTGCCCCACCCCTAGACCAGGGATCCGGACACAAGAATGCAAAAGCCCAAGCCTTAAGCCCGGACCCCAAAACCCGCCGAAGCCCGAACCACTTTTGCAGGGCTTTTGCAGCTCCTGGCGTCCGTCAAGGAAGATGCGCCGAAGCCGGCGAAGAGCTTTCCTTTGGTGGCCAAGCGGGGAAGGCCACTTGTCCTTGCCAAATTCGAGTTCCCTTAAGCTGCCTTTTGAAGCAGCGCTTCATGATGACGGACTCGTAGGGCACCTGCTGTTTTTAGGGGCTTGGAAGGGCCCAAACTGGGGTCTCTAGTTTGCGTTATTCACCTCACATAAGACATTTTAAAACCTAATGCAGCAACTATTGCAATTCTACGATAGTCGAACAAGGATGCTACTCGAAATGCGGTCATGGATGCTTTCCCACTCAGTATTGCCACATACGTCGTTGCACATCGGATCTTGAATCGTGTGCTTCTGACTCTTATTAGGGTCAGCGGCATCATCTTCTGTGAACCGTAACTGCCATGTTCATCATGATGGTGCATATCGTTTCATTGATAGCTAATACTGTCTTGCCTTGGCACAAACAGTGTTCCGTTGGCAGCGATTGCGAGCGATTCTTTCCCTATGCGGTCTTCTGTGATGACTATTACGGTCATGTACCAGCTAAGTTGTGCAAGCTTGTAGCGTGACAGGACCCATGAGCGACCGGTGCAGCCCAAGGCAGCTTTGCCCCGAATGGGTGGCCATCAAGGTTTCCACGGAATGCCGTCTCAGCACTTTCGTGTTTCTATGTATGCACCGGCGCGACTGTGCGTGTCCGACTTCTGCCCCCCTGCAGTAGTCGATAGACCTGAAAACCTAAACTTTAGACGCTTAATGCAGAGTTACCTAGACTCCTGTACGCTTCAACACCCTCAATGCTGGTTCCTACGCATATGTTTTAGCGACCCCGCCAAGCTTCAGGACCTCCAAGAGCCTTATGGCCCAAATTTAAGCTTTACGCCATACTGTTGATGTCAGGCTACAGTCATAACGCAAGCACATGCTGCACTGGACAAGGCAGGGAGCCATGCGCACCGGGTTATGTGGAAATGCCGTCTACTATTTCCACTACTGCTGCTGCTGCTGCCGCTGCTACTACTGCTACTGGTACTACGACGACGGCTGCTACTGCAACAAGTACTACAACCACTACCACTACCACTACCACTACGACGACGACGACGACTACTGCTACTACTACTACTACTACTACTACTACTACTACTACTACTACTACTGCTACCACTACCGGACCACCACCACTACCCGTACCAGTACCACTACAACTCGGCCGTTTTCTTTTTATGTTACTCTTTTTATGTTACACGTACTCTTATTACTGGTTTGACTCTCAACATTGTTGCCGTGTGTGCTGATATTAGGCTTGTTGTTGCTATCATTGCAGCATCAAATCCTGACAGCTTGGGGTGGTGTAAGCTCGTCAGCAATTGCGATCGTGATCCTCAAGCATAATTGGCATCAGGACTCCACATGTGGAATTCCAGCAGCATGATTCCGCAATGACGTTGCATGAGCAATACATGATGCAACGGACAGGTGGCTTCGTGCGTGTCTGCGAAGGGGGAGGCACCCGCAGCATGGCTCCAGTGGGACCTAGGCTTAGTCCATGGAGGGTCTAGATTTGACAGAGATTTGGGAGTTACATAGACGCTGAAAGACTTACCACTATTATTCCTGTAGAGCTCCTATTGGAATCACACTATAATGTATCCCCCAATCCCGCCCTATTCAAATCGTTACGGCCGCTCCCTGAAGTTTCCACAGTAGGGATATAGCAGAAAATGTGGATTCCGTAGTATGGTTACTTGAACCAAACTCCTTGACAAGATCCCAGCAGGAGACCGAGCAGCTCTTGCGCTGTGCAGTGCTCTACGGTGGCCCCTTTCTGGCGGACAGGCGGGAACCCAGACTGTAGTATGTGATAACTCAGAACAGTTTAGGGTGTACTGTAGTATACTACAGCACAACACGGCAGCCAGGAACCCTAAGCCCGAAAACACGATCAGGACACCCTCGAATACGTAAGCTCTACATAAAGCAAGCCTGGGACCTACAATCATAAATTTTGCCGTGCATTACTTTGTAATTCGTCATTGCCAAGGAACAGATAAGAACCCCTTCGTATCACCGGTGAGTCTTGCGATCTTGACGAGCCACATGAAGATCCTGTCGGTCACTGGCGTTTCATTTTCATAGTCTTTATCGTCTAGGTTATCTTCGTCGTCGTCGTCGTACCTGAGCCATCGTGGCCACTACTGCCTCTGGATTGACGTAGTTGTGTGCCGTTCGTCCCACCTTTGCCGACCAAACCTGCCAAGGAATCACCGAATGACTTGCCACCTGAAGCCTAAACCTGGCGTCTCCACTTGCGTAGATAGACTTGGAGTTAGCAGTGTCCAGGTTTGCTTTTGCAGCAGAGAGAACCTTAGCTGTCAGTCCTCAGCATGCCGTCCCCACTTTTCACACTCGAAACCCCCTATCTGATATGCAGTCTTGAAGCTGCAAGCCGGCGATTCACGATTTTGCATAGCGAACACCCGATGGCCAGGCTGTCAAGGGATTTGCCCGAGTGCCAGGTCAGCGTTTGTCAACCGATAGAGTTTCAGAGTTTGTACGGGCTTGAGATCCCTCGGGTTGGGGATTCGCGGGGTCTGGCTTTGGCAGGAAGTGGGGTAATTGAGCTACGATTTTATTATCAGAATCACATCTCAGGCTTTGCAAGGTTTGGGGCTACTCGGCAGCATACACGGCATCGAGAGGGTTATTAGTGGTGGTGGTGCTGTCAGTAATGTTGTGATGTTGAGCGTCGGCTTATTCGCAATGTTGTCCACATTTCATGCCTGATGTGGTTGTCGTGCTTGGGGTTGTGTGTGGTGGTGGCTGTTGCCAGGTTGGGGAGTCGTGCAGGGCTTAAGGTGGTGTGTTGCACCTGAGCCGCATGAGTTTTGCGCTTTGAATTCAGAGCACCTTTTTGGGCAAAGCACCGGTTAGGTTTTCACATCTGCCAGACACTTATCGGCATTCTCCTGGTGGATTGCCGCAGGAGCCAGCGCGGCGTCTTTTCGAACGACTTCGGCCAGTGCTGCAGAGAGAGGTGGGCATGACGACCGTTGCAAGCAGTAGCAGCAGTTGCAGTCGGAGTCGCAGTTGCAGTAGTCGTCGGAGTGGCAGTCGCCGTCGTCGTCGTAGTCGTAGAAGTAGAAATAGTAGAAGTAGAAGAAGAAGTAGTAGTAGTAGTAGTAGTAGTAGTAGTAGTAGTAGTAGTAGTAGTAGTAATAGTAGCAGTAGCCGTAGTAGCAGTAGTAGTAGCAGTCACTGCTGTGTTTCAATGCCGATTTCGGTCCGCCTACGCTGCCGATGTTGAGTAGGCTTTCCCGATTCTTGATCACGACTGTAACAATTTGACTCTCATGAGCTCTGGCAACATTGTGATAGGTCTGGGTGATTCGTCGCTTCTTGCAATCAGAATCCTGACCTCGACTACCACCGAGAAGCATTGTGTACACGAGTTTGGCTTTGCAGTTCCAGCTTGGCAGGTTGGTGATGCTGTGCAGGCGGCGTCGCACACGAACAGTTTGTGGCATTCAATACGTCAGGGTTTGCTGGTAGCCATTGATAGGGCATTTCTTGCTGTCTTGTTTTACTCCATGTGTCTGTTCGTTATTGCCCTGAAATTCCCTGAAACCTTCGCAGGATTGGAGCATGATGCATCTTTCAAGTGCTCTTTAGTTCATGCTGATATTCTTCGAGGATCTTGGGCTTTCGTAGCCATGCAACCTAAGTAACCATGGCAACATGATCAGGCCAGGGAGACTGATAGCGCTACTCCTCACCACCACACGGAACGACTATAAATGACCACAGTTATGAGAAGCAAGCCAAGATCCGAACGTGAGTGTTACTGATGATACAGGCTTCGAAGCCTCCCTTTGAGGTTGCCCTTGGAACCTGATGTCGTAGACCCTGAAACAGAGCAACACGTGCTAGACCCTGAGAGTTTGTGACTTGTGGGGAGCGCTATGGTCCGCTTCCCGAGGTGTGATTAGCATGTACAGGGTTCAGGGTTTATAGGGGTATACATGCGTGTCAGTGGGATTTGCATTAGGGATTCATGGAGTCTTATGGGGGTGTGAATATGTGAAGGCTTTGGTTCGCCTGGGGTTTTGTGTTGTTGAGTTCTTCCACCCCGAATCTCTCAGCACCGATTGCCCCCATAGCTCAAACAGAGAGCCTTCTCCTACTGCGCAGGTCCAGGACGGAGGAGTTTCGGTCACGCCAGTGGAGGGGCGGACGCGCAGGCGGCCTGCGGCCTTGGGAGGGGAGCCCTGGCCTCTGCATTTCGGCTCCCAAGCTGCCGTGAGCCGAGGGAATCGGAGGTCGTGGGTTATGGGTTTAAATAGTTGAGGGGCCGTTTAGTCGTGTTTAGCCTGTAACTTCGTGATTTTTAAGCGCTGGATTTCCGGCTCTGAGGCTTCGCGGATTAATGAGCAGGCAAGAGATAGAGTAATCGAGGCAGGAAGCATCGGACGTAGGCAAGAGAGCAGCGTTCGGGCCTCAGGGCGATTCCAGCTTCTTGGGGACTAATCAGGAGCAAAAATCCGCTTGTTGACCATGCAGTAGACACGGCTTGACAAGGCTGCCTTAAAGTATAGCATGGTATAGTATAGTGGAGTTGTATTAAGGAACCCTGAGTGCGACGGCCGTTCTTTGTGCACCGGGTTTTTGGATGCGCTAAAGCCAAAAACACACACGCACGAAGCATTCCGATGCCCCTAAAGACCGAAGCCCCTGAACCCCAAAGCCTACGCCCGAGAAAGAGCCACTACCGTTTGAAGAAAAACCCGGAAACCTCAACCCTAAGCCCTCAACCCTAAACCCTCAACCTTAAACCCGAAAACCCAAACCCCAAACCCGCAACCCTAAACAAAGCAGATCCTGCATGCGACGATTCGACGGTTCGCAGGAAGGCACAGATCGCCGGGAACTCGAGCCGATTGGCGGAGCTGCGCGAGGCGGGGTTAAGGGGTGTTGGGTCGTTTAGGGCATTGTCGGGCTAAGGGTTTTCAGGTTTCGGTTTTAGATGATGTTTTAGGGCTTTGGAGTTCGGTTTTATGAGTTTCGGTTTTAGGGTCTAGTCTAGGGTTCTGGGTTGATTTGTCGTGGGTTTTCATGAAGGGTTTAGGATTCGACTGGGTGCTCGATTAAGAAAGGGAGCTTTAAGGATTGGTAGTGTGATGCTCTCTTCATCTAGCTGTAGCATCCTGAGCTACTAAGGCACTCTTCCGCTTTTTGAGCTCTGGTGTTCGGTTTGTATCTGGGTTTTCCAGGAGCTGAACAAGAAACTATGGAAGAGCTGGGCAAAAAACCGCTCTCAGAACTGCGCTTCCGGAGAACCCCTTCCAACGGTCTTGTTTGGCAAGCTAGGTCCCGCGCTTGCCAACACTTAGAATTTTTTCGGAACGACAATAAGGGGCTTGCCGAGGGCATGCGTGACGGTGGGTGAGCACCGAGGCGTTTTGATTACTAGTGCATCTAGGCGTCCCGACTACTTTGGGGAACCTCGGCTTCAAAGGGTTGGGTGTCTCTGGGAACATGTCCATGGTCAGCCGTATGCCAGGAGTACGTGTCTGCCCAGGCAGTAACCGCAGACTTTGCGATGAGAAGTGCTTGCACACCAGCCTAGCATCCAACTCGCAGTTGATGTTGTTCTCGCTAGGCATGTGGACTGATCAAACTGTCTTTAGCCGTTCGGAAGCAGTGGAGGCTTAGCTGATTTCAATGTCTTAGCTGCATGATCAGAGGCAAGCCTCTTTAGATGACCTTGTTAGGTACGGCGATCCTGGGATGCCGAGACGGAGGCAGAACCTGGGTCAAAACAAGCTCCGCAATCGAAAGATCTGAACGCGACGAAGACCTTTCTTTGGAGATGTGATGCGTGTCAGCAGCGGAGCTCTGAGACCAGGCCTGCAAAGGGCCGTGTATCGCCAGCAGTTGCTGTTTCTTCATCACTGGCGCAGCAGCCAAACCTCCTATGCACCACCAGAGACGTCGCACACCCTGGTCACCGCCTTCTTCGATCGCACACTTGAGATTGTACGCCATGGAGCCAGTACCTAGAGTCTAGAGCTTTTGCATCCGTTTCCTCCTGGCAGATGCAGTGGCAGCAGCTGTCGCAGCTGACGGCGGGCTGTTGCAGACGTGTTGCTTGCAAGTCCCTACGTAGCCTTGTGTTAGGTTCCGGAAGCCCCAAGCACCTTTCAGAGTCAAAGCTCTTGTGCTCATGTTGATGGTGGTATCGTCGTTGGAGTAATTGGGGTAGTGGATGCTTCTGTGGTTGGGATAGATTTTGTCGTTGTCGCTTGCTGCTGCTGCTGTGCTGCTGCTGCTGCTGCTGCTGCTGCTGCTGCTGCTGCTTGTTCTCCTGTTCTTGCTGCTGTTGCTCTTGCTGTTGTTTTGTCTCGTTGCTCTTTCTACCACGACTACTCATGGCTTGCACAATGCTTTCTACCGCTACCGCTACTGTTACCGCTACCGCTACTGCTGCCGCTACTGCTGCTCCTCCTGCTCCTGCTCCTGCTGCTACTTTTGCGCCTGCTCCTGCTACTGCTACTGCCAATGCCCCTGCCGCTGGCACTGCCATTGCCACTGCCACTGCCACTGCCACTGCTGCTGCTACCGCTGCCGCTACTGCTACTGCTACTGCTGCTGCTGCTGCTACTGCTAATGCTACTGCTACTTGTTGCCGCTGTCGCTGCTGCTAGTCCCGTGACATACTGCGGCCGCCATGACGGGTTCAGGAGACAGGTGAGTCAGGCAGCAAGGTCCGTTTGGTTCATGTTCTAGCGCCAGGCGGATCTTGACGAGACCGACGACGATGAGTATCTGGACGAATCGGAGGATGAAATGCCTTAGGCTGGGTACTGGGTTGATAGGTCGGCCCCGTACCTTTGGGCCTTCTCGGATTTTCGGTCCATCTGGAACCGGCGCCGGAATTCGTTCGTTTCCCTGGTCTGCGAATCGTCGTCATAGGGCCAGAACCCTACCCTCTATCCTGTCCCCCGCACCCTAAACTCCAAACTTCAAACCCTAAACCGACAGCGAAGATCGCTGAAGACCGGGGGGCGGTAGAAGTGGTTCGGACTGGGGTTTCTTTCGGGGTCGTCGGAGCAACTGCGAATCCTAGTTGAGAGCCGTAGAGAACAACCCCAGTTACGCTGTGATGCCTTGCTGAGACCTGCCTCCCTAAAGGGAAGCGTCTCAAGGTTGAAGGCCAGAAAAGCTCAGCCAATCCAATACCAAGAAGGGAATATCATAAGACTCAGAAGAATAGTCGAGCGACGAAGGCACGCTACGGGTCAAAAATTGTATCTCTTCCCGAGGTCTCATTGGGACGTACTTGCCGGTTGTGGAATTGAAAAAGCTTCTCTGGCCTTTCGGTTTTGCCACGCTTAAGAGACAGCAGTGAAGCTGCCACATCCATGGTGGAGTCGCCTACTTCGGCAAGTCGGGACAGCTTGTTGTACGGTGCCCGCGGTATGAGCTTTTATGAGCCTGCCTCACATAGATGCCTGTATGTTATGCTTATCAAAACTATTCCTCAGGGTTCCGCAAGGTAGCTGAACTCTAAGCGACCCAGCCATAGACCCTCTACAATTCAGTGTCTATCACTCAACCCTTATAGCAACCCTGTGAAGATCTCTTTATCTTGAACGAGCTCTCTTCTGACTATTAAGGCCTCTGCCTTAGCACGGTTAGGGTGCCTTGCCGGAGTCGGAGAGATCCGTCTGCATGAAAGAAATTCGGAGGTTTTGCATGCCCTCTACCTCTCTCACGCAGTCTCGACCATCTGGTTTATGGTGCCAATCTTCTTTAAGAAATGTCCGTGGGGATGTCGACGGCCGTTTGAGGATCATAACGGTGTTTCGTCGCAAGTTTTCAACCAGCATGGCAGAATGGAGCTGAAAAGCGTTGATATCCTTGCTGTTTTCAATCAGCTGGCTGTTCAAGGCCGTGTACAGTCCCGTGCAGGGGCAGCGTCCAAAAGCGATAACATACGAGAACCTTGCGCTTGCTCAGCTCTGCACTTTGCACAAAGCGCAGCACGCAATACGAAGCCCTCGAGCCAGCAATGTCGTGCCGGGTTGCACGCACCCTTTCTGTTGCTCTGACCTTGCTTCTTTGCTGTACCTGAAGCCGCTAGGGCTTCTACAGCTTTCCGACGGGTTTGCGAAGTTCTGTTTTTCTACTTAGACATGCACAAGGATTTGGTAAACTGTTCTGTGGTGCACCCTTGTTTGCCCTTTCCGCCTCAGAGCATGGCAATCAAAGGTTTTAAAGGAGGTATTGCATCACATCAGTTGAGATCCCCATGCAGTAGCAGAGTCCGCTTTCTGGCATTGTTTTGGCACAGGTGCGGCTGTGGTATGGAGGTCCAGTGAGGGTACTGATGAAAGTGGTTTATGTGCGCAGATCAGTGTGCTGTGAGTTTCCTGGCGCTTCGATTTTGTAAATGCAAACGATCGAACGACAAACCCTCAAAACTTGCCTGTCCTGTTTACGTGCCGAGCTACCAACGGCACTGTCACACTCGAAGCCCACGGTCATCGAGCCCTGGAAGCCTTTACATAAAGATCCGTCTCCAACCTTAGTACAACCCCTGAGACGCCCATCCCATCATCGAACCGGTATATCGGTTGTTGCGGCTGCTCCTTTCGGCTCTGGTGGATTCCGATGTGTACGGCAGGCCGCATCCTGAGCAGGTTGAAGCTGCTTCGGAGGGCGCCGTCTAGTGACTGAGACTTGTCGTACAAGGGCTGCGTCTCCGACGAGCAGTGCGGCTAGTACAGATCTTGAGTGCCGAGTTTTCTTCAGAAGAAAGAAGCGCTAAGCATCACTAGCGTGCACAGAACCTTTCAGTGCAAAGCGCCATTGCTTGCAACGTGATGTTCCGAGCCCAAGACGACACATTGTAGTATGGAAATAGTAAGTTGCAGTATACTACAGTATGCTATATTGTAGCTGGCATGGGCTGGTCGATTGTCCTTGCAGTGAAGCCTAGCTCTTAAGTCTCAACTCAAGCCGGTTTTCCTCTGGAAGAAGCTGCCGGATCATGGTAAGTGAGGCAGTCTCAACTTAACGCGGGAATGAATTGCAGCCTCACGGTGGAAGCACGAATGTGCTGAGTTCAACCCGAGCGGACCAGTCATGCCAATGCTGTCATCCAGACTTGCCAGGTTTTAGAGGGTTTCGCATTGTGCCCAAATTTTCAACCCCAAGGTTGGTACCGAACCGATCTCATCGTGGCTACCTCGCAGGCACGTCGCAAGTGCAAAGCAATGTTCAGCCCAAGGTGTAACTCGCCATGGGAGATCCTTCAAAGTGAACAGGGGTCATGTGCTGGTAGGCTCAAAGCGTTTTGTTTGGGCTTTGTAGCTTCCTTTTGAAGCTACTTCTGGCGGCCCTCGGAGAGGGACTTTTAGGGTTAAGGGTTCAGGAGGTCTTACAGCGAGGTGTGGGACAATCGGAAGTACGGACTAAATTGGTAGCCGAGACTTCCTGAGAGTGGTCACTGAGCGGTCCTCAGGTCCTACAAGCATTCCTGGGATCAATCCTCTCTGCATAACACCCGTAAATCATTAAAGTACCCTTACGACTCCATTTTGGGGAATCTACCTAACGTGTACCCCAGAGTGTCATCTTTCGGGCATCGTGACTCAGTCCTGAATCGAAATCGAGCCACCAAATGCGGCTGATCATTTCATAAAGCGAAGCCGTACTGCCGCCGTAGAGAACTCTTGCTGAATATCAGTAAACCCTCATCCAGCCCCGCATTCCGCTAGGGGCACATGCGCAGTTTTCCCATGCGGCCGGCGCTCCTAGTGGCGCTGGGCGCTCTGCTGGCACCGGGAGCAAGGTCCGCGAAGGTGCAGCCGGTGCAGGGTTTAGGGTTACGGTTACTGAATTTTGTAGCCTCCTGAAGAATTAGTAACATTGTTCCTTAAAGCTCCTTCTTATAATTGTATATCAGTATAACATACCACCATAACCCCCTTCTAATCACTCAGGCCCCCCTATATTGGTCTGGGGGTTTTAGGCTTCTGAGTTTAGGCATGGGCAAGAGGGCTTTGGAGAGTGTGTCTGTGGGACTATATATTAGGGGCTTTGCAGGTTTTGTGTCTCCGCTTCCGGTTGAGGTCGCTGGGGTTCTCAGGGCATTCAGACAAAGTTCCACGCGAGGGCAAACATGAGATGTGCAGCATTGTGTAACGAGCCTCCTCTGGCTTCCCAACTGCTTGTACTGGCACGACAGTAGCACGATCAGCACCAGAAAGAAGGAGCAGCGGCTGCAGCCACAGTGGCAGCTACAGCCCAAGCGAGAGTAGCAGTACCGGGGACAAAGCCAAGCTACTGTCTATCGTTTGGACTTTGCAAGTTTGGAAGGTCCAAAGTCCCATAGCCACCAACGGCCAGTGTTGACCCCGGACCTGAGGCGTAGGGTATTGAAGGGTCAGAGCAGTGTAAGATTTAAGGTGTCCGGTTGAGTTTGTCTTGTACAGTGCAGGGCATGGGGTGGGCAATGCCAGGGCAGTACTTTCGAAAGTTTGTGGCTTGCGAGGGAGAAGATGCCTAGGTACCCGTACCAACAGGATAATGTTATGAAATCGTTGTTCAGTTGTTGAAGTTGTCAGCCATGGTAGCACTGGACAAGTGTGCAGGCTGTGACGATAATCGGGGTCTTACGAGGCTGATAAAGAAGGGTAAGCTTGGATCGAGCTCAGGGTAGTGCACCATACGTAGTACGAGCTTTTTTCAGGTTTTCCAGGATCGGCATACTGTAAGCGTGCCTGGATAGCTTCTTCTCAAATCTTTACATATACACGCGTGCACCTGTTCAAGTCTGGCACTAGTTTGCGGATGTTAGGTGTTGACGTTTTTGGTATACAGCCAATATCAAGACGTTGAGGTGTGCATAGTGCAAATGAGCGGCATCACTGTCAGAATGCAAGGTTTGAGCTCCAGAGTTAAAAAGCCCTTGACCCTAATCCCAGCTTGCAAACTGCAAGTTGCAGCATGCAGTGGGTGTAGCTTGGCACATTTTCAGACGGTGATGCAACTCAATGGGCAGAAGGTTCGGGAGACATTGAGGCCAACGATCTAGCCTACGCGCAAGCTGGGGCAACCTCCACCCCTGCCAAACCTCATTATGTTTACAGGTGTGAGGATGCTGTGAACAAGTTCTGCAATCAAGAAATCGTTTCGATTGCTGTAAGCAAACGAAAAGACATAGGTGCAAATGAGCGTATGTGTATAGAAGGTGGTGGCCAAACAATGAACTTGAACCTGTATCTTGCATGTTGTACATAAGACAACCGAAGCAGGTTCGCAGTCTCTACCAAGATCGCGCCAACATCAACACCATGTGAGCTCTGCAATGCACATGTGTGATGATCACGAGAAGCTGACGTATAACATCGTATGCAATAGTATGCTACAGTATATCATAGTCTATGATAGTACCTGATCGTATAGTGTAGTATATGTACATATAACAGCTATAACCACTGCTACTGTTATTGTTATTATTGTTGTAACTATTATTATTCTTCTTACTGTTGTTGTGATTTTTGTTTGTTATTTTGGTACTACTCTTGTGATTGTCATTATTAGCATGGTTAGTCTTGTTACTATTATTCGTACTATTGTGTATACTAGTATTGTCATTCTTATGATTACCCTTCGTGTTCTTCTTAATCTTAATATGCGTATTATTGCTGTTGTGAATATTGCTATTGCTGTTACTGTTATTGTAGTTCTTCGTAGTACTATTATTATCTTTTTTTATTTTAGTACTGGTATCGGTGTTGTTAGTGTTATTGTTATTACTGTTACTGCTGTTGTCATTGTGATCCTGTTTGGTATTGCTAAAGCTATCGTTATTGTTGTCGTTATTGCTATTGGTTTGTTATTGTCATCTTGTTGTCTTGTTGTCTTGTTGTATTGTTGCATTGTTATGTTGTTATACTGTTATATTGTGTTCTTGTTATCGTTATCTTTACTGTGGTTGTCGTTGGTATTACTACTACCGTTATTGTTCCAACAGTGTATATGTTGCCGATCTTTCGTAACTGTGAATACTGTGCTCGTCGGGCTGATGATTTCGGTCCGAGTGGTTAGAAGATGCTGGCTGGCTTCCTTAAGGGCCTCGCAGGTGCTCGGAGGGGGGGTGTCGGTGCTTTGCTTTTGTTTTTAAGAGTCTGGGGTTGGGAGCAAGCCCTGAAGTGGTAGATCCCAGGCTTCATTTTCCACGGCTTGGGCTCGACACATGATTGTTGGCATTATTGCCGTGAGTACGACTGATGTTACTATTACTAGTACTACTATTGTTGTTATTGTTGTTGTTATTTTTATTTCATGATTGTGATTATGATGGGTGTGATGGCTATCAGGGCTTCCACAGGAAAATCTCACAACAAGAGCTCCTTTTCCGAGGCAGCAGTTGGGGGACCTGCGCGACCTGGATGCCGGGGAGCTGCCAGGAGCTCAGGCGCGCCCCCCCCCCCCCCCCCTTCCATGGCCTGGCAGGAGGCCTCGAATCCCTGTTCCTCATGGCAGAATTTTCTCACATTCCCATCCCGAAGATGCTTCTTGGGGTTGCAGAAGCAAGACTATGCCATGGTTTTCTGATGTCCTGCTGATTTGGATCCATCACGCAGCAAGTTCGGCATCTCAGCGACTGGTAGATTTAGGAGGGCGTTCGTAGCGAACGAGCATGCATTGGGAGTGTGCTCGGCAGGCCCTCAATTACTCCGTGCTGGCTTGTGTACCCGACATCCATGACAGCGAATTCGAGGGCGGTGGCGAGTCGAAAGTTGGAACCCTCGACCTCCCAAACTCCTGCCTTCCCCTTGACGTCTTTGGCTACAGGGTTGTGAAGATGCATGGCTCTTCCTTCCGATATCAGGCAGTCGGTGTCAGCAATTGTGGGTGCTGTCGGATTTGAGCAAAGGATCTGGAGCTGCGAATGGCTGTCCAAAGCCCTAGGCATCCCGACGAGAACTGCGATGCTTGCTGAGGTTAGCTGAAGATGCAGAAGAGGGGGAAGAGCAGGCAATCCGGATTGAAGTTTCCGGCTTACAGGGTTTGGGGACTTTGTCGACCCGTCTTGAAACGATTCCATGCCATAGGGTAGTATAGTTTGGTATAGTCTACAGTGTAAGTCTACAGTATATAGTATAGTTCATAGTCAAGTGTATAGTGTATAGCATATAGTGTATGGTAGTTTATCATATAGTGCTTGACTTTGACTAGTATACAGTAGAGTATACAGTAGAGTATCAGTATAGTATATGATATCGTATATGGTATCACATATAGTGCAGTGTATGGTAAAGTCTATAGCGAATAGCATGCAGTAAAGGGTTTACCAGAGTATGCAGTCCAGTATATGGCTTAGCATAATCCAGCAGTATACCCAATAGCCTGAGTCTTGACCCTAAGCCTTCGAAAGCTCGACGCAGGAGTGCCTCGAGCTTCGGGACCAGAACCGGCTCGACCCTCGTGGAAGAGAGCTGTGCCCACAGTGCACCATAGTATATTGGAGTATGTAGTAGATGGCAGTATATTACAGTATGTTATAAGACATGTTGGTATATTCTACAACATTGTGGAATATTCTAGTCTATTATAGTACATGATGGTATACTTACTGCATTTGTTCATAGACGAGCCTGAAGGTCCTAAGCCCCAACATCCCCCCATCCCTCAGCGCTTCAGCGTTTGGAGATCCGTAGTTTTGGTTTCAAGATGTCTGCTTCGACTCTGTTTTAGGGTTTGGGGTTGGGGCTGTTGCAGGTTTTCGTGCTGTTAGGGGCTTGCGGTTTGGAGGTCTCCAGGGCTTCCACTTCTCATCCACTTCGGTCCAAGATGATCCTGATTCATGTACTACGAGGCATTCACAGGCGGGGATGTGTTTGATCTGTTTCTTAGTCTCTCTGCCGGGTCTGACTTCTGATGTCTGGCCTGAGTGTCCAAGTTTGCTGATGCACTTCGTTCGACTCGGGTATTTCGTTTCTTGCGAGTGCTGCCTGGCTGAATGGCCACGTTTGGGGCTTCGGTGGTTTGGTGTCTGACGACGAGGCCTAGGCATTGCAGACAACAGTGATACCAAGGAGCCCTAAGAGATATCATTCTAGTTTCTATGTCATAAAACCCTTTTTGAACCCTTGCAGTAGCCCATACGGAACTCTCTACAGAAATCTGGAAATGCCTTGACCTTCAAGGTTCAGGGTGTAGGGTAAACCTTTAGCCGCAGGCTCCCAAGCCCAAACCGAAGGGTTGTCCGCTGTAGGAAAGTTTGCCTACACCCTGATAACTTCAGAAGCTGCAAGAATCGAGAGCCCAGGCCCAGGCGCCACTCTCAACCCCGTGCCCCATACCCCGAGACAGCAAGAGCCAACACCACAAGTCCACACCTCCCAAAGCCTGGTCTAAGGGAAGAGGCAGAGCAGCTCTTTCGACTAGAGCGGATCGCCGCCGAGCAGGACAGGAGTGTGCGGAGTGTTTTGGCCTAATTTCAGTGTTATTCTCGCTGTTGTTCCTTTTCTGTGCTTTTTTGACAAGCATGCATGTGTTTCACACCTTAGTATGTTGCGCAGCACTTGCACAGCCGCTGCTGCTGGTAGCAATTGCACGATTGGCGGAGCTGCTGGCAATGCCATCACGGATGACGTTATTGTCTGCACGCACGGGTCTTGCATCGACATCATCCCCGTTCTCGCAACATCCTCGTGCTTTTCGAGGATCAGGATCGGATTGGCATACTGAAAATGGAAACCTGAAACGTTGCAGCATTGTATGCAGGCTATAATGCACCCCTAAACCCGATTCTAATCAGTAAGGCCCCTACATTACACCCCAAGAAAATCAATAGAAACCACGGGACACTTTTTAACAAGCGAAACCACTTCCTCACACAGCCCAGGCAAATGTTCCGAAAAGGAAGAATCAAGTAAAATATGGATGCACAGGACACATAAATCTCGGAGTATCTTGGCAACATTACACCTGGCATCAAGGCTGACAGATCTGTTTTCGCATCATCATAGTCTCCACTACATCATCGTCATCACCGCCACCGTCTTGACCGTCATCATGATCATCCCTGAACCTACCACCGTCACCAGGCCGTACACCTTTCATGCTTCCACACTGCGAATACTGTAGGGTTCTTTAACAATTCGAACATGATTCCTGGGTTCTTTTCAGGATTAAGTTTACAAGTTTAGAGCCAAACAGGACACAGCGATCGCCCGATTGAAGCAGAAAGTGCGGGAGTCGAGCTCTTAGGTTGGGCTTCTTTACTTTGGTGCCAAAGCCCTATGATCTAGAGGGCACGTACAAGATCGTATACCGACCAAGTAAGATATGACCTAGAATGTGTCAGTCTTTTTGGGACCGCATCAGATGGAAAGAGGAGTTCACCATCTTTTGGCTCTGGGAGATGCCCGGGAGACGCGTTGATGTTGACTTCGCTAGAAGGACACCCCCCGCTCCCATTGGTTTCACATAGGTGCCCGGACATCTTGGGGGCTCGGCAACGGGGTTTCCTCATTCAATTCACTTGTGAATTTTACTCGAGTTTCCGGCGAGGCTCTTCATTGAGGTTGACATGACACATGTATGGTCCCGGTTGCAAAGGTTCACAAGAAAAGGGTTCTACAGAAAAGCTTCCCGTGCTTGTTTGTTACACAGTAGCTGTGCTTTGGAAGGTCCTTATTGGAGTAAGCTCACAGAAACGTTAGATTCCTTCATCGCAGGGGCCAGGGAAGGGAAGTCTACAATACGTCGGTAGATGCAGTACCCCCTCATGCACGATTGCACATATTCAACACTGTTCGAGCTGGCGACCTCCGGCTATCCGGCTTGTCCGAACACGGATACGAGGGTAGTTGGATCTGGAATCACGAGAAATTTGGGCTTTCTGGCTGGTGGCTGCATGGGAAAGCCCAAAGCGGACCCTGAAACAACAAGCTAATCTAGGGATCGGGATAATTAGTAACTCTATCCCCTTACAGTCCCTACGTAATACCATATAGTTTTGAAGCCCTAGTCTAACCGTTATAAGGCCCCTTCTAGTGACCTGTGTAGCAAACCCTTAGGAACAGAATCCGTATTCCTTAGCGGAACCTCATGTCAGCAAACAGAAAGATGCATGAGGTTGCGAGCCCTCGTGGCTGCAGCACCAAGTGGCGGGGCGTGATGCCTGCTCATTTGACGATGCTGGCTTCTTGTTGAAAAATTAGAGGGAGCCCATACCATGTTGCTATAGCTCCCTATTATTGTAAACTCAAACTAAGTCTTGAATTTGGCTTGTTTGAGAAGATTGCAGCATGAGCCAATGCTCTCTTTGTACTTGTTCCTTGTTGGTCAGCTCCCGAGTATCGTCTTGTTATAGGGGTTTGTATGACTGAGATCCTGTTATTAAACATTGTCATACTCATACATAAGTATCGGTTGTTATAGGTTGCTACAATTTTTTCTTCATTACTGCGCAGCATTACTATTGCTAGCAGGTAAGCAGTGTTTGTCTCGGATTCAGCAACTTCTGTAGAATCTTCAGAGTCCGATGTGCTGATGTGTCGGTTTGACAAGCCTACATGACCCCAAACAGGACGGACAGTGATTGTGGCGTGGAAATTCAGACGTAGGTATTGAAACCTTCGCAGAAGATCGAGTCTGGACTAACGCTGTACTACTAAGGCTGAGGTTGAAGTGCGTAGGCGAAGTTCAAGCAAGTTCAGCTGGTGCACCTGCGACAACATTCTCGAGCGCCCGAATCCTGGTGTGGTGTTGGACCTTGAAGGTGTCGGATTTTAGGGGTACGGGCTCTGAACCTGATGCCCGGTCTATTCGCAGCAGCATTGGGATCAAGATTTTCTGCGCGCCGGCCGTTTCGGCTGCCTGAAATTTCAGCGCAGTGACGCGGCGGCAGATGTTTTCGGACGTGCCGCCCGTTGTTGTTCTACTGTTGCTTGTTCCCTCCTGCAGCCCAGAAAATGTAGCATGCATCTCGGGACAGGTGTGAAAACAAGAGCGAGGACAAGAAGAAGCCACTAATGCTCATGGTGGTTCAACCACTTTACAGCTAGAACAGACAAGGCAATGGGGCAATGAACGAAACTATGAATACACAGATAATACCATGAATTCTGCCAATATTCGTGATCGCATAGATGACCAGTGCTGCACGTTTGAATCCCGCGCTTCTCTCCTCCTCCGACACCTCCTCCTCCCACTGCCTCCACTTCTACTACTGCTGCTGCTGCTGCTACTACCTACTAGTACTAGTACTGGGACGACGACTACTTGACTACTACCACCACTACTACAACAACAACAACAACTACTATTACTACTACTACTACTACTACTACTACTACTACTACTACTACTACTACTACTACTACGACTACTACGACTACTACGACTGCGACGACTGCGACGACTGCGACGACTACGACGACTACGACGACTACGACGACTACGACGACTACGGCGACTACGACGACTACGACGACTACGACAACGACTGCGACTACGGCTACGGCTACGACTACTACGACTACTACGACCACCACTATTACTACTACTACTACGACTACTACTACTACTACTACTACTACTACTACTACTACTACTACTGCTACTGCTACTGCTACTATTACTGCTACTACTACTACTACTACTACTACTCCTGCTACTACTACTGCTACTACTACTACTACTACTACTACTACTACGCCAAGACGAGTGCTACTACGACTGCCACTGCCACTACCACTACCACTACCACTACCACTGCCCCTGCCACTGCCACTGCCACTGCCACTGCCACTACCACTACCCCTACCACCACCACCACTACCACCGCCACTACCACTACCACTTCCACTTCCACTACCACGACCACGACCTTGACCACGACCACAACCACTGCCACTACCATTACCACTACCACCCCTACTAAGTACTGCTAGCTGCCGCGACGACCAGGACGATGACGAGTGACACTATCATTGATCGCCAGCTAGCCAACACATAGCAAAGCAATACGAAGCATGGCCATACACGAAATTCGGATGGGCTACATACTCTCTTCAATACCTAGTCATGCCTGACAGAAGCGTGCGCAAGTTTACATGGGACTCATCTGCATTTCAAGCAGTCAAAAATGACGAGGAATATTGGAAGCCTGAATGATTCGCAAGAATGTTTCCCCACAAATCCTTATCATCATGACACCACAATTTACATAAACATCTTTTTGAACCCTGAAGGCCCCCTGATTGTTGACAGCCACAGCTTTCCAACAGGCCATGTCCAGCATGGACCACATAAAGGAGCCTTGGAAGCGGAGCAGAGAAGAGTTCAGTGTTTGCAGTTTTGGGACAGACTCTGTCTGTGGTTTTCTTGGGAAAGGAGGGTGCCGACATCTTTGGCCTTCTTGATGTGAGGGGCCGATCTAGGTCTAGGTGATGTCCCTCAAGCCTAAAGCGTAATTGGCTGGCTTTGAAGCCACTTCTGACCTGATGGTTTCATAGAAAAGGAGAGAAGAAACACACACATATATATATATATAGAAACACGTAGCTGGCTCTTGATGGCTTACGGCTTCCTGATCGCCAAGTCAGGAGCCGATCTACGTGGACGCACCGTTCAGCGCGAAGTACCCACTGCCAGGTGGCCATCCGTGCTCCTGGGACGTGATTGTGTCTCTCACAGGTATAAGGTTTAGGTTTAGGGTTTGCGGCTTCGGTCTGATTAGGGTTTAGGGTTTATGTGCAGTTTTAGGTTTAGGATTGGGGAAGCAGACCTTTTTCTGCTTCAAGAAGATTCAGGCGGCCTTGTTACATGGCCTTGAAGCCAAGTTGGTCCCACTGCTGTCTGCTACTACTCATGCTGCTGACGCCACTGCGGTAGCTGGTACCGCCAGATGCTATTAGGGCTGCTATGCTGCTGCTACTGCGGCCTGTACTGCTATTGCTGCGAGAACGAGACTGGCTTCAACATCCGGCAACCGCTACCACTGCTACTATGACTTCGACACTTGAGACGATCACGATCAGACGAGAACGTGGACGAGGAGGAGGGGCAGCAGGACGACGACGACGAAGGCGGTTGGTGCTGTTCCTGCTCCACCACTTCTAGAGAGAAACTCCGATCAGCTCACTCAACAGATATTGGCATTGGCCATCGTCTCGTCCTCCTCTTCCTCGTCCTCCTCCCCCGCCGCCTCCTCGTCCTGCTCCTTATCCTCAGCGCCATGATCATCACCATGACCATCAACATGATCATGATCACCATCTTTATCATCATCGCCATCGTCCGCTTCATCATCATCATCATCATCGTCATCATCATCATCATCAACATCATGAGCATGGGCATCATGTTCGTCTTCATCTTATCTTATTCATCAGGTTCTTCTTTCATCACCACCGACATTGGCATCATCGCCATCATCTCCGCACGCTCATCCGAATCCTCAACACCCGAGTTCAATACCACATGAACGGAACGCAGGCAAGGGGGCAAGCCCTGTGGAATTAACCAAGAGCCCAGGTGCATGCTGTATCCCTTTGCCGAAAATACGAGGCATACCGAAAGGCTCTGTGCCACTGCCCCCGGAGGCCCGGTTTCAGCTCGTCAGGCATGGTTGAGTGAAGGGCTCATGGACATAAATTAGTTTGTGTCACGGGCCCTGTTGCTCTAGTTCACGGCGCGTTTCGGTGGGCCTGCACAGACAAGCTGTAAGACCATAAGGACAGGGCCTGCCACAAAAGGTTCTTTCCAACGCAAACGACACAGGGCCATGTCCGCAAAATTGTTTCGATCTACTGACATCCGGCCTGGGGACACAATATTTCCTTCGGTTGATCGACCCAGACTCGAGCGCAGTGGGACGCAGGGATCCCTGCAAGCATGGATTGGATTTCTCGTGAGGAGGCGAGGGACTTGCTGAAGCAGCTGGAAGGCACTTGGCAGCTCAGCGTGCAGCATACATGTCGTTGTGTAGCGGATCATGCCTCAGAAAGCTTGCCTATT
This sequence comes from Symbiodinium sp. CCMP2592, assembly GCA_905221615.1. NCBI lineage: Eukaryota > Dinophyceae > Suessiales > Symbiodiniaceae > Symbiodinium > Symbiodinium sp. CCMP2592. Next base: position 801,360 of record CAJNDT010002302.1, on the reverse strand, counting down.
AGTGGCCTATCAGAGCTCACATGGGTTCGGGCTCATTTGGGCAGCGTCCGAAGAGAGTGTCTGCATCCAAGAGAAACCACCAGACCGACGAAAGTGCAACGTAGACTTCAGGAAGATCACGCCGTTGGACACACAGCCTGGGATGAACCTCCAGTACGAAGAGGCATTACAGAGCCCTTTATTATGTGAGTGTCTTATGATTGGGATCTCACAGCCTTGTGTCCCAGAGTGCTAGTCCAGATACTGGCTATGCAGGTTCTGACTGGAGATGTTTTTTGCACATAGAGATTCATAGCATCCCTCCTCCAGGGAATCCATTGTGCCTGGTTTCATCGTTCTGAACCCGAAGCCCGAAACCCTAAATGTGGATGTAGAGCTTAGGCTCTCAAGTTTCCTGATAGCCGCCACTTTCGAGCCAGAATTTTCTGGTATGGATTCTTTTGAGTTGACGACATACTACAGGGGCTTAAATATTTGCCACCTACTTTGGGGGTTCCTGATTATGATTTTAGTATACCAGGCCCCCAAACCCCATTCTAATGTCAAGGCCCCTACATTATCTATTTGCGATTCTTTCGAGGGTCAACATAAACACCTAAAATTGTATGTGTATCATGAGTACCAGGGTTCCTGATTATGGTGATCGTATCATCTATCCCCAAAACCCTTTTCTGGTTGTTAAGGCCGCTGTACTACATCTGAACGCTGCACTTTCCTGGGAGTTTCAGAAATTTCCCGTCAAGGTCATTGACCGCGCCCAGTTTGCAACACACTACCCGGGATCAACCCTCTGACTGACAGCTCGAATTCACTTTGTGTTTGGTTCACGGTTTGGGGTTTAGGGGTATGGTTCGAGATTGGTGGCTGGCTGTAGATGAGCGGAAACAGCTGCAGATGCTTATAGGCACCGGAAGCCCTAAACCCACATGTCCAAGCGCAGGTCATGGTCAGAGATGACTACTACATCATGTCAGGCCGGTTCTGACGAGTTGTGTTGCCCGTGTGTTAGGCCAGGGTCCCAGTGGCATGGGGATGACCCACCACAGAACGGAAGCATGGCGCAGAAACCTGGCGCCCTGCTATTGTCACAGATACGGTCTGCACTTACTGCATGCAGAGTGTCGGCCAAGCTGTACTGGGGCTGAGTTGATCTGTGTTGCGTTGTTCAAGTGCTGACTTGGTCTTCATGCAGCGGCCAGTGTTCGTGCACGTCGCTTGCTGAAGCCTGTGACTCTGTCTCACCGAGACAGATCTTGGCCCCACAAATGTTTTGCTGCTCATAAGACATCCTCTGACTCAGCTTGATCAGGTGGTATGCATGCCTCTTGGCAGACAGGGCAGAGACGCAAGATGCGGTTAAGATTAAGCAGCAGGATTCTCACAGGATCGTGCGGACACGGGTCTGAGAGAGGCCACGTTCATTGTAAATTCAACACATCAGCTTTTCGGCTTCGAAACTTTGAAGGGACGTTGTCCATGACCCTGCTGCTAATCACTCCAGTAACTTGAGGAAGGCAGTCTGGCCGTGGTGTGCTGGTCTCGCGGTGGTCTCCCCGTGGTCACCTGTTGGTGTTTGGGGTCTTCTGGTGGTCTCTAGCTGTCTGGCCGGGTCTCCTGGTGGTTTCTTGGTGGTCTCCTGGTGATAACGTCTTGTGAAGTGAGTCCCTGTCAAGTTGAGCGCTGCCATGCCTCAATGCTCATCTAAGAACAGAAGAGTTCACCATCACGGCCACAACGGCCATCACAGCAGTCATCAAGTGGCCGTGGCTAATCGATGCTCGGAACGCAGATATGGATATGAATTTCTTTTTCAGGGTTTGAAGCCATCATTCTGGAAGAAGAGCTCCAAGTGCGTGTGCGACTCACAGCAATGGTTGTTTATGGTAGCTGCCTGGTTTGGATCAACCACAGAGGCGCAGTCATAGTACTGGTGATTGTATTCGCAACAGTCATGGTGATTGCAATGGTTCGTGCTCATATTTTCAATGACGTTCTTGTAGCCATTCTTCTGGTGGCGAGAAGAAAAAGTCTGTTTTGGGTCCCTCGCCCGCGGTGCCAGACTTCTTCGGATGCAATGTCACGCTAAACTCCCAAATCCCAAAACACTGAACCCTTCAAGCTTAAACCCCAAAACCCTCAAGCCCTGAGCTCAGGAACGCTGAAGGAGCATTTCCATTTCTTCAAAGGCCCCAATCAGGCGAAGGGGAGGGAGGTTTTGCCCGCAGCCCTACTTCAACGCTAAACCTGAAATCGTAAGCCCTGCATGCATATTTATGTTTCCAGCTTTTTGGAGTTTGAGGTGCCGGATTCACCGTCTGGAATTTGAAGGTTCATGGCTCCAGACCTTTCTTTTTCGGGGACCCTGAGAGGCATTGCTTCAATGTAGAAGCTTAGCTAGTGAATGACATTGAATATCTCTCATTATTTCTTAGTGTCCTGCATTATAACTATTCTATACTACACCCCTCCAAAGCCCATTCTACATATCAAGGCCCCCCCCCATAGTAGTAATCGCTTCTTCTGGGGGCTTGCGAGACATGCAGAGTAGTTAAACAGCTCTTGCGGAATCACTTAAACATAGCCAGGGTTGTCCGAAGTTGTTCTAATCTAGTCGATCACATCTGCAGCGTGTTGCACCCCAAGCAGTTCTTCAGATCGCTCTTGTATTGCAAGACAAAGAGGCCAGGAGCAGTTTTTGTCAGGCTGTGTTGGCCTCGTGTTGAAGGTGCCCTTGTCTTTGCACAGTGAACGATTGCGAGATTACATACGGACTTTCCAGCCATTAGCTGTCCCAGACCACCGAAGGAGATTTATCTTGACTACATCGGGAGTATGCTGACGAAAATGGACATCGCCGGTGGTGAAGTGGAGCTGAATAACGGCCGTTGCCTCAGGTTCAGGCAAACAAGTAATCTTAGTGTTAGTGGTATGTATAGTCCATAGTAGTTAAGGTAACGGCAGTACACGAAAGTTTGCTATCGTATATTATTGTAACCCGATAATATGAAGCATTATACTACCTATGGTATACTATCATTGGTGCTTTGCCTTTAACCCTATGCCTTGAACCCTAAAGAATCCTTAACGCTATACGCTTAACCCTGCACCATTAAACCCTAAACACTGCACCCGAAACCCTAGACTCTGTACTCAATACCCTCTACCCGTTATTAACCCCTGAACCCCTTACACCCTAACCTTTGGCCCGAAACCTTGATAAGTAGTTCTACTCTCAAGGCGAAGCTTTGCTCCGAACACCTCCTGCCCGAAACTCGAGACCCCAAGGCACCATAATGGTATCTTTCAGAGTATCCTATAGCATGATATACAGTAGTACGTTGTAGTACTTTATAGTATGTTGCTACGGTATATTGCGGAATGCTGCAGTACCCAAACTCGAACCTCGACGTGATGACCTTTGTAGCGATGCGAATAAAGTACGTCAACAAGAACGCTAGCAGTACTACAAGTAGCAACAGGAGCCTTACTATGGCAATGCCCACCCCCGAAATCTAAAATGTGTTGGACTGAGGCATAGGAATATCAATGCTTTGGCAGCGAGGCTGGAAAAAGGAGCCGTGTGAGGGTGCAGGATTTAGGTTTTTCAGGGTTCCGCGGTTTCAGGGTTTTGGATATGTAGGGTTTGGAGTCTTAAGTTTTGAGGTGTTAAGGTCCAGGGGGTTTGGGGTTGAGGCAAGGCCGAAGAAGATGCGATCCAGCAAGGATGCATGGGCAAAAGGCCAAGTTACCAGATGCAATGATTCGTGGATTTTGGAAAGTAACGTAGGAGCGTGAAAAATGCAAATACTACTTATAGGGTTCCTGTACACACACCAATGTTAGATGTTATATGTACCTGTATATGCATTTGCATATGCATATGTACATGTACATGTAGATGTATATGCATATTTATATGTATATGTGTAGATGTAGATGTAGATGTAGATGTATAACGTACCATGTATCGTGTATAATGTGTATTGTATAATGTACAATGTACAATGATGTCTAATCTATAATGTATGTGCATGCTATACTAGAGACTACCCCCAACACCGTAGTCCAATGAGGAGGCTCCTGTATTGATAAGCTCAACTTATATTTCCTGCGAAGTTCGAGCCGTCTGTGCAATTCAGAGACAGAGCTGAGAGCCTCGAGGCGCACTTCGTGTCGGCACCCGAATATAGGGGTCTTGATAGTTCGAAAGGGGTTTTGGGGTATGTTATGGTATGCCACAGCGTAATAAAGGGAACTCCGGAAAGTTGGAATATGGACTAATGGCAGGATCCCCTAAATTTTACCTTAAAGGAATTATGATAATGATATTCCAACTTTCTGGCTTCTACTGTATACTGGTATAGCTTTGTGGAAACTCCAGTGCAGCTTCGGCTCTTCCCGGAGAGTTTCGGATTTGATATGGAAGCTTGAACAATTACAAATATTGGTCTTTAGTGGTTCCCTCTGATGAGTACCAATATATCCGCCAAACCCTATTCCCTTATATCAGAGAGGTCTTATAGTAACCCTTATAGCTTATACCTCTTTTTATGGAATCCTTCAAGGGAACCCTCGTCTAATTATTAAGGCCTCCTATATGGGAGACTGGCGAGCGTGTGCATTCACCGCCTCATGCATCAACCAGCTGTCGACGCATACGAAGCTTATGGTTTGCGGTTTAGGGTTCAGGGTTCGGGGTTCAGGGTGTAGGGTGGAGTCTCAAGTGTCAACGCTGATTAGTACCGGTGCGACAAATTCCCGCACTCCTTTCTGCTGTTCCTCATCCCAAGTCATCACTTTGAACAGTTCAGGCTCTTCTGTCTGCAACCTCTGAGCTCGCTGGTCGGAGTTCTCGTTGTTGTGTCGTCGTCGTTCCTCCTCCTCATCCTTCTTCTCCTGAATGAGTGCAGAATCCTGCGCAGCAGCTAAGGGTTCCTACCAAGGTTCGTTACGGCATCCTAGAAAGTCTTTTCTCTGGGTTCGCATAAGGGTTCCTTTGAGTCGTGTTAGGGTTCCCATAAGAGTATTGCAAGGGTTCTTACAAGTTCGAAGGACGGTCTGCCTCCTCCACAGCAGCAGATGGGTGGTGTTGTGGTGGCTGCGGCGCTTGGGCTTCGTTTAAGAACAACTTTTGGCTTGCAGACCGAGTGCCCAAACATTAGGTGCCTCTGATGTGTTTGCGTGGAGTCTGTGACACGAAAGCTTGTATAGTTTTCGCAGACATGCCGGCCTGTGGTTGCATCATCTCATGCAATCTACAGAATTGTTGTCGAAACTTGCATCCTGGGAGCCTTCATGCATTGCCAGCCAAGGAGCCGGTGGTATTGCAAGCCACGGTGGTCGGCGCCAGCAATGTCGGAGGCAACCAGGTGCGATTTTGCCGACCTGAGTTTGCCAGGGTGTGGTTCAATGCAGAGCATATCCGTGTGTCTCCGTCCGTGTTGCGAAGCATGAAAACTGAATTCTTGACATGTTGTCTCTGTAAGCCACCCCGTCTTTGTCGGCAACTGGTGCAAGGAGTTAAACACCGGGCCCTGGCTGCTGTTCCGACAGTTTTGCTCGAGTTGCGCTCTCAACCCCAACTCAGGCAGCTGGGGCAGGAAACAAACAAACTTCCCCGACCAGTGAAAACAATGCTCTTGTTAAAGACAGTGTCTCTGGAGGTTGAGAGCAATCATGCTTGGACGGTTCAGGGGGCTCCAAGCTACTTGAGCCGAGACTGTCCCAAAGTTGATATCACGCGAAAGCAGATCGTCGTTGATACGGGCGAATAGTGTGTGTTTATGTGAACCTAAGCTCTTCCAACCCCGTTCTTTTGGGGGTCGAGGCCTGCCACACCCCGAAGTGTAAACCACGTGGACTCAGACGCTCTCATGTCAGCACCTGAAACTTTACCATATCATGTCATGCTATACTATACTCTACTCTACTCCATTATGTTGTATTACATTATACTGTACTGGCCCGGAGCAGGAGCATCCAAATGCGGCCAGGACCCAAGTCGGATCTTTTCAGAATATAAGTAGAATACGGCCAATGGCACAACCTCGTAGACTAAAGTACGACACAGTTTAACATAGTATATTATAGCATAACATGACGTGAGAAATTTGTGATGTTGAGTACGTGGCTTTATTTCCTCCATCGCATTTGATCGGGTAACTCACATGTTACGGCCAGTGCTGAAGTGGCGATCCTGGTGTGGATTCTTTACTGTAATAATCGGACTAGTGCATATTGAGCTTATGTTCTTGCTCCTCATAACTCAACAGTTTTGGAATTCGAGTGGCTTGTAACCATTTCCCCCGCCAGTTCCCGCCCTAAATCGCATCTGTCTATACAGGCCCCTTTATCAGTGCATCACGTCGTTCCTTCTGTAGGTTTCTATTTCTGAAAATGTTCTGTCACGATCCATCATGTCTGGTCACGATTAGTACAATGCAACCAGCTGTAGTTTTGATATTTCACGCTGTTCGTTCTTGATCACATAGAAGCGTTCGTGTTTGATATTGATAATTCTGACTGGGCTTTTTGTGGCTCCACTGTTTACAGACTGATTGTTCTGGTTCATGTGGCGTTTGTCATAGCTACTGCATTGTGGACGTTTGCTAGGTTGCAGCATGATGTCAGGTGTTACCAGTTTCATGTATTTCACGAGTTCTTCCTGCTGAAAGAACTCAACAACTGTTGTTTGTTTTGGGCTTTGCAGATTCAATGTTCTCGGTTCAGGAGTTGTTCCAAGTCGGTTTCGGGAAAAGTGAAGCAAGGCGGTTTTGTCATGATGACATCTCTCATTGCCGCCGTTTCGTTACCTCTCCTGAGACGTCGTCGTCTTTGCCGTCGTCGTCCGTCTTCGTTTCGGAAGCTATTGGTATGAGTTTTTGCTCGCCATGGTTTTTTTATTGCGTTATCCTGGATTCGCTTCGTGATCCGAATTTGTCTTCATTGACATGATGACAGTTGCATGGGTATTTTCATCATCACTATCGTCGTTGCCATCATTAGCGCGATCATAGTTGACATCATCCCTGAACCTTAAACCCATGCTGATCCTCACTTCCTGCTTCGTTGCGCGTGTTGCTTTAAAGGAAGCCGTGTCTTCCAAACAGAAGCGGTCTTCAAGCCTAGCCCAGCAGAAAAAACTTCCCTCATCGCTAGCAAGACTGCACCAACCCTGTATATTCACGTCGCCAGAAACCTTGCTCAAAAGCACCGAAGCCCTAAACCCAAAACCCGTAAACCTGAGCCCGAAACCCCTACACCCCTAAACCCCAAAATCCCAAACTCCCTTAAACCAGACACTCATGGTTCGAGGCGAGGCCTTATACCTGCACCCTTCGAGACACATATTTCAGGGGCTGGGGGGCTTCCCGCAAACGACACCTGACTCTCATGGGCCTACAATCGGGCTTTGGGGTAGGTTATACTATACTATAGCCAATTTGTTTGATCAGCGAGCTCGTTCCTGAGGTCGCCTGAGCCGGAGGCGGGCTGGGGGTGCTTTGTCTTCTGTGTGGCCGCAGATCGGGCGTAGCGTTGAGGGCATGTGAACAAGCGCGAGACAGGTGGCATGCAAGGCAGTGCAGTGGCAATAGATCTTGTGGTTCACCGCTGTCTCACATGTTTTCTAGTTGTGATTCTTGTTTACTTCGCATGTAGCTTTTCCCTCACTCAACTCTCGCAGTTACTTGTCCGCTTGTTGTCATTATGGCTGTTTGATGGTTCAGTGGCAGAGGCAGTGGCAGTGGTAGCGGGAGTGAGTGGTAGTGTGCTCAAGGCTGACGGCTTCTTCACGCTGCAAAATGAGCTTCAGAAGTAGCAATGCTCTGCAAAGGTGCGGTATCGCGCAGGCAGGCGACAGCTTGCATGATCCACGATCCGGCAGCATCGGGCCGCGGTTCGTGTTCGCCATGTTTCAACCGGCTTTCACGACATGGATCCTTGCACGAGGTGGGCCCACAGGGGTATGCAGGGTACAACTTAGCAATCCCTGATTGTCTCTAGTACGTCCTAGGGTTCAGTAAAGTTCCTCAAGAATCCCTAGTGCACTCCCCTCTTGAACCACCTCGTCAAGGATCCTACAATGACAGTATGTGCTTAGCCCGGTGCTGCTGGACTTTCTGGAGCTTCGGAGGTAAAACCTCGAAGCTCCGACTGCGTTGACGCAGAGATTTTCATGACCCCAATGCTGCAGCTGAGTGCAACGAAGGCAGCGCAGGACAGGCGCTTCTCTAAGGAGAAGAGCGCACGGACAACCTGGAGATCCCTCGCAAAGTGCTGCTTGTCTTTCGGATCTTGCCTCTAAGCTTTGTAGAATTTCATGTAGGGGACTGAGTAATCGAAATCGGACGTGTAGAGAATATTCTGACGGGGGAGCCTTCCTGCAGGTCTGAGCCCGAAGACATAAACCCGAGGGCTGGCTGATGTGGGCTTATTGACAGAGTTAGAGATTTATGACAACCTGACTTACAATTTCCCATGATCCTCAAAGTACGGTAGGTAGCACCTCATTTGGAGGAGGAGCGTTGAAGGTGAGGATTCGGAAGCCCAAGTTTCCTGAGCATTTCGGTAAACTCCCTTCTGTCAACAACCTCGAACCGCGAATCTGGAGCAAGAAATCCACCTAAACTTGATTCAGCGAGTGAAATTTCGATCCCGAACGCTTGCCTGGCACCGCCCTCAACCCTACTGGGAAAGTCTCGATGGGGCTTGTGAGTGTACGTTTTTGTTGTGTTGGACTTGAGGGCTTGAGGTTTCAGGGAGCTGAGATGGTGTTTGTTCTGAGTTCTTCGGATTCAGGGTCCTGAGAGCTTTGCCAGGTGATCCCGCTGCGTCCGAGGCAGGATGGCATTAGACCCGAGCCCTGGAGCCATGCCCCTGAGACCATTACCGCTAGTTCGGCTACTACTGCTGCGTTGCTACTGCTGCCACTTGCTGCTCCTACTGCTGCTACTGCTGCTGCTACTACTACAACAACAACAACAACTACTACTACTACTACTACTACTACTACTACTACTATTCCTACTCCGACTTTTTCCTACGCGACTCCTACTCCGACTCCTACTCCTCCCCTTCTCCTACTCCTACCCGTACTCCTACTTCTACTCGTACTCCTGCTCCTACTCCTTTTCCTACTCCTACCTCCTCCTCCTCCTCCTCCTCCTCCTCGTACTCCTACTCCTACTCCTGCTCCTGCTCCTGCTCCTGCTCCTGCTCCTGCTCTTGCTCCTGCTCCTGCTTACTACTACTGCTAGTATTAATACCGGTATTAGTACTAGTACGAGTGCTGCTGCTCCTTCTACTACGAGTGCAGTATTACTACTGCTACTTCCACCACCACCGCCACCACTCCTGCTCCGACTCGTACTCAGTCCCGCAGAGTCCTACTCTTGCTGCTACTGCTGCTGCTACCGCTCCTGTCGCTGCTGCTGCAGCTGCTACAACGATGCCACTAGAAGGACGCCGACGACGACTGCTACACTACTAGAACAACCACGACGATGACCTCCTACCGACTCTCAGTTCGTGTTGTTGCTGATCAGGTCATTTCATTGTTCCCATGGTCAGTATGATGTGTGCCTTGTTACTACATTGCTTGAGGAGATTGGCCCGTGACACAACTGTCAGAACTGGCTTTGGCGTGCTTACTCGTGCTTGGAGAGTTAGTGCTTGGAAAGTTTTGAGGCTACATTATGGTGCTCGGTACGTTGACGATGGCTTCGTTCTGTTCTGTGTGCGTACATGACGATACGGCCGAATCTGTTCATATCTGGGACCATGTTCATCTATTGTGCATCGTTTCGTTGTTTGTTAGCTCGTTGTGCAGTGCCTAGTATTTCTCTGGTGTTGTTGTGCTTGACTAAAAGGTTCAGCGCTGTCCTCTGGTAGTATTTCTTTGCAATGCATTAGTTGTGACATCATCGGAGAATGTATCCGCCGTTCCATCACCTTAACAAGAGACACGGTATTCTACTCTTGCTGGCAGCTCTTTGGGATTATGGAGGCTTTGCCACCCTAGAGCAAGCGAAACGTCAGCCTGAAGCCCTCCACCCTAAGCCCTGAACTAGCTTCTTGACTCCATGACGCAAGGCCCTAAAGAAGCTTCTCTGATGCAAGGCCTGCAAGAAGCTGAGTGGAGCCCGCAAGCTCCTTCACCAACAGGGCTCTAGGTGCCCCACAGCGTGCAGCAGTTCAATTCAATGTGGAAGCCTAAGTAGTTAGTTATATTTTTCCCTTCAGGCGTGCTTAGTACCGAAGAAAGCCTGCACTTTGGGACATCGAGCTGTGCGTTGGGTGTTAAGGCACGGCTGGCTCTGCAAAGACAAGCAAACAGCTGTCTCACTATTCCATGCTAAATTCGTTCCTCCCATGTGTAGAGGATGCAAGGACATCAGCTGCACTGGCAAGACGTGTGAGAAGGGGCCGCCGACCGACATGACCGAAACCGACGTGATGGCCATCCTAGACCGCAGGTCTGCTACAGTATCGGCTTGCACCCGCCGTCATGCGAAGAATTTCTCGGGGTCAGTCTCGAACAGTTGCATCCCACCAGAGCCGACAAGAGGCGCTCGCTCTCGCAATATCCGTTGCACCCACTGTAAAACATGTGTCCGCACAGGCTTCGCTCGAGTTTTCTGCCGTGCCACGAGGCCCCAAAAGCCCAAGCGCCCTTCTGACCCTGAAGTCTAATATAGTGGCTTGAAGAGTTACCAACACTAGTTCTTCGGGTTCCTTAATATGAATATGTAGTATGATATCCCCCAACACCGCTTTTTACCGTTACGGCTCATACATTGCGACTTGACCTCTGTGTTCACAAGACTTGACTCCCTGGGCAGCAGAAACACCTCTGCTTCGTGATGTCTTGCTTGGGTGGGCCAAGTGAGCGTCGCCGGATTTCAACCAGCAGTATCCATTTTGAATCTCTGGACGTTTAGGGTTTGGGTTTAGGGTTTAGGCCCTAGTTCACGTTTAAGAGAGACCCGAATCTAGCCCTGAAGCTGACCTATCCCGGCTCCCCGAAACCCGAAGAGCCAACGCCGCTTCGATGAGTCGCCACAACTGAGGCGCCAAGACTCCCCTGGCTGAGTTTTCCAAGTCCTTGCGGCAAAAGCGGGCCGAGGAAGGTCAGGAGGTGCGGGGGATTTATTCTTTTTTCCGTCCAAAGTAACCGAAATAGTAGCGTTTGATCAGAGCCCAAATAACCATGAAACATGTTGCCTCCAACCACAAGAGCCTTCTTGGCTTGTTTCGCCATGAGGTTTGGCTCAGCAATCTTCTTGTCCTCATGTGCGGCCAGGATTAGGAGCAGCCCTTAAACAAACCAACGGCCCCTGTCGCACAAAACCCGACAAAACTATAGAAATGAGAGAACATCAACACGAAGAAAGGGTGTTTTTGACAGCGCTAAGAGCGAGAGACGCCACTAATCAGGAGCAAGACGTCAGAGTGGAAGGGCTTCACTCCTGATTCCAGATGATCAAGCTTGATACTCCCATGGCTACGAACAAGTTAAGCGACAAGATACGTGTGTGTGAAGCCTTAGACGTAGCTTAGAGGAGCGGCGAAGACGTGAGGAAGAACAGAGCAGTCGAACGAAGAAGCCGACCACAACGACTCGACGGCAAGGGGTCTTGAGCGCATTTGCAGCGGTATCTCTGACTCGCAGGAGCATGCCGAGTTCTTCCCCATGTACACTGTGCATCTTGAAGCGCTTCTCGAGATGGCAGAGATTTTGCCACATGAGGCGGGGCTTTTCTCCTTCGGCGAGCTTTACTCCAGCGATCCCAGCCGAGGTGCTTTTGGCCGACGGGGTTCTGACGCTGTTTGACCGGTCCAAAGGCCAGGCCATGTTCGTTTCTCACCAGTGGATCCTCGGAAGGCAAATAATGAGACAAACCTTTCGATGCACTCAAGCTAGGTCTACCGGGAGCAAGCCTTTGCCCTTCTATTCTTGGGTTTCCTTGTTAACACCAAGCAGCAGGAAGAAGGGTACCCTATTATTCAGGAGCTACCATGCAGCCTAGCAACTCACCCCGAGTAGTTGGACGAGCCTGAGGACCGGTGTGGGACATCCTGACCCAACCCTCCAACAGCTGCGAGTTCTCCAAGATGCCCTCTCGAACAGCCTGAGCGGCCTCTGCAATGCTTCCGTGGACGTGATCACAGAAGTACTCTTCGGCTTGCGCAGTTATCCTTTGGCCGAGGCTTTAAGGTCGAAGCCCGTCTTCGTGTGGTACGACTACTTCAGCTGTCCACAGCAGCGCAAAAAAGCACCCGACCCGGAGGGGAGCCTCCAGCATGCTATCGACAGCATCCCTGCCTACGTGTCCAAATGCAGCTTGTTTGTGGCCTTGTGCCCTGCTGTGGAAAGCTCTGATCAGTCTCGGATCTACAATCGCTCTACATGGTTAGACCTCTCGGCTTTTGCCAAGTATGCCTTTTTGTAGCGCCGGACGGACCATAGTCCATGACACCCTCGAGTTGGTAATTCGAAACACCAAGTCATAAACAGGGTTCAAACACAGCAACAATAGTAGTACTACTTGTAGTAATGCGATGTCATCTGATATAGTATGGCCTGGGCCAAGGATCGTGGGTGGTGTAGGTTAGAGTGGACCATGTGGAATCTCAGCTCCGTGCGCGAGCCGGTGATCTTCGTGACGGGAGCTCGCCACTTGGAGGTGAGCAAAACCCCGCAGCTGCATTCCGTGGGGGAAGCTGCTTTCAGCCTGGAGGAAGATCGCCATAAAGTGTCAAAGGTCCTCGCAGTTGAGTTCAAGAAGAGCTTGGTAAAGTGCCTTGAGAGAGGGGAGCTGGCAAAGTATCGCTTCCTCCTTGGTTGGCAGAAGCTGGGCTCTGGAGTACCATGCTTTATTACTGTTTTTTGGACAGGCTCCTTAAAAAGCTTTTATATCCTAAACCCTGAGCGGCCCTAAGCCATTAAAGACATGAGTAGACCTCACTTGAAGCCGTTCAAGAAACAGTCTAAGCCTTAAACCCTTAAAAGAAGCAGCCTGAACTCTAAAATCCTTACTCAGGGGCTGCATAGGTAACCTTCAAACTTTTGGGGCTAGCCCAAAAGGTTGACCTGTTTTGGGCTAGGATACTTAGCGCTGAGCCCTAAACCCCTAAACCCTACACCCTAAACCCCTAAACCTCTAAGCAGCCTTTTCGTTCCTGCCCGGCAACTTCAGAACCCAGGAAGCTTTGCCTCCGGGGACTTCCGCCGCAGCCCATGGAGTCGACCGAGGTGGGAGTTTAAGAAGGGTCTACGTGGAGGATCATGCGACTTAGTAAGTACAGTTATAAGTACCTTAATTCGGATTATAAGTATAGTTACCCTGATTATAACCCTAGTTACTAAGTCCCATGATCCTTTAAGTAGGGTTTCGAGTTTAAGGTTGAAGGTTTCGGGGTTGGGGTCTTGGAGCCCAGGGTTTTGGGCGTCAGGGTTTAGGGTTTCGGGTTTTGGGTTCAGGGGTTGGGGTCTAGGGTTTAGGGGGGCCCCACAGCTACGTCGGGCTTTCAGAAACAAGTGACCCCTAGAACAGAAGCGCAAAGAATCGGCTCCTCATTTTCAGGACCCCTAAATAAGGTAGCCCTAGATTTCTGAGTCTCCCATTTATCAAGATATTATAGAATACCCTCCCAAGCCCTGTCCTGAATTATCCAGGACCCTGAGAAACTAGCGGAAGAGTGGGATCCTTTTTCGAAGAGCAAAAATCCCAGGTTACCATCCCAGACTATGTGGCTCCAAGCGACAGCAGTGCGAAGACGATTCTGCTCACGAGGTTCCTGCATCAAAACGGCTTCCGACAGCCCCTGGAACGTCATTTCGGGTGGTCCCCCTTGTGCTACGCAGTACTGCATGGGGACCCTGCACTTGTGTCAGCGCTGCTGGAGCAACGTGCAAGCCCTAACGACCGGATCCACTGCAGCAGCCTGGAAGCCCTCTTGACAAAGAAGGCTTCAGTTCTCGAGCTTGCGGCTCGATGTCGCAACAATGAGGTCTTGAAGCTGCTTATTTCAGAACGTGCTGATGTGGATGGCCGCGATTCCATAGGAGTGAACCCCTTATAGCCCTAAACCCTAGTCCAAACCCCAAACACTAACGCATACACCCTGAACTCACAGGAGTCACGGCGCTTCTTGCGGCTGCTTATTCAAAGGATGCCACTGCCGTACGAATACTTTGCCAGGCGAGAGCCGACCCGAATCTGGGTTCTTCGTAACATATTTCAAGTTACTCTATATATATATATATATATACATATGCAAAAAAAGTAGAATAGTTGTAATATTTTCTAGTCTAAGCTACCACGGTAAGGAAAATGCTGTAGGATCCATACGATAGTTCCATGAAGCTTTCCTCAAGAACCCAGGAATGTCAAGAACGACTTTACTGACACCGCCTGGCACACGGCCTGCGAGGCAGGCTCCCTGCCGGTTCTTATTGAATCCATGGAACAAGTTTGAGCATTTGTTTTCGTTTTCTGGAAGTTGGAATGACTTGAGCTATTGGAACCGTCGCTTCCCTTTGAGGAGGTTCCTCGCCAGCTCATCTCATGTAACCTCTGTCGAAACATGTCGCAGTGATTGTATCGTCTGCCGCGAATGCAAAGGGAGTCAGGACTCACTGACATCTTGTCGGTACCGCATGCAGAGTTTTAGATGTCGGCTATTGTGCTGTGTTTCTCTAGAGCTCAATCTCTACACGGCGCAACTGACGAAAGCATGTGAGGGATCAGTGTGAACTTGCCGGGTCTTGCAGCAGTCTGAAAGCCTTCAATCCAACGCTGCTCTCGAACCGTTTCTCTTCTCTTCTCAAGACTTGTGCTGACTCTTTCGAGTCCTGTGCGCTCGCAAGCATGTGTTTGCTTAACCGCTGGGCAGATTCTCGATAAGCTATGAGGATAGGCGTATGGATCATGCCGCATTTTTCAACATTCAACTCGGCAAGAAAACGAGTACACGTCTTCACTTTGTTCACAGCACCCTGCCGTTTAGACGGGGGTCTGTAGAGAGAGTGTGGTGTTGGATTGGCGTTTGCAGCATTGAAAGGCAGCGGGGTACATTAGCCTGGCTTGCTGCCTTTGGTCCTTCTCTCGCTCTCTCTCTCTCTCTCTCTCGCTCTCTCTCTCGCTCTCTCGCTCTCTCGCTCTCTCGCTCTCTCGCTTTCTCGCTCTCTCGCTCTCTCGCTCTTTCGCTCTCTCTCTCTCTCTCTCTCGCTCTCTCGCTCTCTCGCTCTCTCGCTCTCTCGCTCCCTCCCTCCCTCCCTCCCTCCCTCCCTCCTTCCCTCCCTCTCTCTGTCTGTCTGTCTGTCTGTCTCTCTCTCTCTCTCTCTCTCTCTCTCTCCCTCTCTCTCTTGCAGCTGCCCTCGTCCATGGACAAAGGGGTCCCTGACAACAAACAACATGTCACCATTTGTAGATGCGGGAGCGTGCAGCATCCACAACCTACCTTGTGCAACGAAGCTACGGTTGTGCATGGGATATGCAGCCTCAGCAGCTGGACGTACCTGCATAAAAGGATCGCCCCCGGTAGCATGAAGCTTAGTCGGTAAGAAGAATGATTAGCGTTTTCCGGTTAAGTATGCGGCAGCGTTGCACCCCTTCCTCAAGCATGCTACATCTGCGGTACGACCAAGCAGCAGACACATGAGATGTGTCGACCCATTTTCGGATAGCAAAGGAACTGCGTGCCCAGTCGAACGGCCTGACTCTGAATCTCGAGCGGTGCCTGCACACGTTATCTCTGGGACCGGGCACGGCGGAGGCTGTTCACTGGCTGGTGGCAGCTTGGTTGCACTGGCCACAACAAGAAATCAGTTCTGGTTCTGAGAGCTTCGTGTGTCAGTGTAGATCTTTGTGAAAGTCGTTCAGGATGCACGAGCCGATGTGAACGAGCGCATGCGGCCCGGAACCTTCTTTATCTCCTTTGTCTTCGCTGCCAAGAGCTTGGAGTACAGATTCAAAGGCTCGAGGTCACAGTTCTGCTCAATTGCATATCATCACTCCGGCGCCACGCCGCTGATGTTTGCCATCCTGGCCGGGAACTTCGAGGTCGCAGCTGCGCTGTCAGTTCGCGGAGCCGATGCGCGCATCAAGAATTTCAGAGGGAAGTCGGCCGAGGATCTTGCAGCAGAACCTGGGCTCTTGTTCAGGAAAGTACTGCAAGTTAGCAGAACAAGGAATCCCCATCTGTTTCTGTAGGTCCCCCTTATGGTAACTTCGAGAAAATTCCTAAGCCCTAAATCCTAAACCTTCTAGTAACCCTTCTTGTGAGCCAAATTCTTCTTGTTCTTACAGCCAGGAAATGTCCGCTCGCCCTAAACCCTAAACCCTAAACCGCTGAAGAAGAGCCCAGGAAGTGTCCGCCCCAAGTTACCTCGTGGAGCTACTCGAGCGCTTTGATGTCTGCCGCTTCACCTCTGAGAGTCGAATCATCGGTGCAAAGCGGACATCCACTGTGTCCTTAAGATCAGAGGACTACTTCGAGATTTGAGTGGTTTAGGGGTTCAAGGGTTTAGGGTTAGTTCAGATGGTTTAGGGGTGTATAGTTGATGAGTCATGACTTTTCGTTCGTCTGAGAGGGCAACGCCTGCTCATGCAAGGCGATTTTAACCTTGAAGGACGAACCAGGCATAGCCACTGCGCAGCCCGCAAAGGGTTCATGAAAGTCATGGCATGTCGGGATTCTCTGTAGCAAAAGAAGCGCCGAAGGACTTCAGCATGTGCAGACCCCGACCTTGTGCCTTGAACGAATCGCGAGTGCAGAAAGCAAGGTCCATCCGTGGTGATTTTTCTTCGGTCGTAGATTTCCAGATGTGTCGAAGAGCTGTGCTCCGCTTCTGCCTGCGCCTTCCGTGACCTGACCTAATAATTACAAATTTGCCTCCTTCGGGTTCCTTGTTATTATAGCGATACTAGAATGGAGCCCAAAACCCTATTCTAATGGTTGAGGCCCCTACATTAGCCACGGCTTTTGCAACTTGAGCCAGTGGCCTCGCTTGTAGACCTTAGACACGCTGACTCTGGGGGGGTTTGGGGCGTGTTGGGGTCCACCGCAAAAGTACGGCCATTGGAAACATGACCAGATAACAAGGCCCCGAGCCTGTGGACCCTCAACCTTAGACCCTAAACGCTAAACCCAACCCTAAACCCCAAACTTGGGCCCAGGATTCTGTAGCGCGTCTTAGGTTGCCGGAAGATCCTGCTATGATTCTCCTTGATTTCAGTGGCTTCTTCACCAGGTTTTTCAGGTGGAACTTGTGGGGGTTACTATAAGGGTTCTATGAGGACTTTACGAGGTAGGGATCTCGACGATTGGGGGTTTGCGCCTAAACTCACTTAGGGACCATGACGGGACAGGATTTCTAAGTATTCCGACCTCTGCATTATTCTTTAGAGAACTTGAGTTTCAGAAGACTGGGACTATAGGGCTAGTATTTCTGGCTATTCAGGCCTCCCATATTGCCCTCCTTGCTCCGCGTCTCTTCGAAAGCCGGAAATCCTGCTGCCTTGACCTGCATCTGCCCAAGCAAGCAAGAACCTTTTCAAAGGGCCTTCGGGCTCAGGGTTTCGCTTGCGAATTCTCGCGCAATACAGAGCCGGAGCAGCAGCAGCTTCCCTTGTGTTGCAAGAACATCCGCTAATCCCGGTTTCAATCACTACTAAACGGTAAACCCTGCTCATGGCGAAGACGAAGACGAAGAAGAACACTTCTGCTGGGCCTGTGGCAGCAAAGAAGGGTGGCACCACTCGCCAGGATCCGGTTTGCTGAGCTTTGCATCATGTTGCTTACTGTAGGGTTGTGGATAATACAAGTATTCAGGGTTCCTCTTGACAGTTATCCTATTCTAAACATAAAGGACCCATTATTTGAGTTTTCTGTGCCAGAGTTGACATGTGAACCGCCTTGCGAGGCTTATCTTACACTAGCAGGCAGACTTGCAAGGCAGCGTGGGTGAGTTTCAGTCCTTGAAGCCTGTGTCTGTGTCCCACTTCTCTTCACAGGATGCTCGACTACTGGTCAACATCCGCGATGGAACACCGGAGCTCGGAAGTGGGGAGGGGAAACATGCTGTGGGATTCGCAATGTCGCAGTATGTTGTGCAACGTGGAGGAGTTAAACCGTTTGAACTTGCAGCGAGCTTCTTGAATCCATTTTTGAGTTCGGATGTCGCCCAGATGCCTTCCGTTCAGCCTCACCAACGACACGACAACACCAGAAAAACTCAGATTGCAATGTATTTCAGTTCGAAGTAGGTTGATGGAGTGAGAACTTGTAGACTAGAAACCCAGGCATGAGACAGGTGCAGTTCAGGTAGAATTGCACTGGCCATGCATAACGTAGTATACAAGCAAAGCGCACTCGTACTTGTCCTTGCTGTACGGATGACCCGCCTCTCCGCCTCCTCCACGCCTTCATCACCATCATCACCATCATCACCTTCATCATCTCTGTCATCATTTGTCATTGCGGCCATCACACTCGCGGCTATCGCAGCCATCCACATCCACGTCCACACCACCATCATCGTCAGCATCGTCATCACCAAAAAATCGTGACCATCAGAATCATCATCATCAGCAGCACTATCACCACCACCACCACCACCACCGCCGCCACCACCACCACCACCACCACCACCACCACCACCACCACCACCACCACCACCACCACCACCACCACCACCACCACCACCACCACCGCCACCATCAACGTCATCGTCATCATCATCATCATCATCATCATCGCCACCATCCCCATTTTGGTCACCCCGGCCTGCAGCATCCTGACCTTTTTCTTTTCGTTCTTAGTTCCTGCTGCGAGGAGGAAGCATATGAAGCAGCTGCGCAGGTAGATCCCAAGTGGAAAGTGCCGCTCGGCTCTGTAGCAAGCCCTAAGAGGCAGGCTGAAGTCGAAGTCCGAAGGTCTTTCGAAGAGCTCACCCACTTGCCCGGGTTCCATGACCTGTCCTGTGCTGTGAGGAAGGGCCAGACAGCGTTGTACTTTGCTGCTGCACGGCAGGAGGGCTTCACGTATCATGGTCGCTTCAGGATGCTCTGGAACCTTGAGCGCGAATTGATGCAATTTCCCCATCGACCGTGGAAGCCTTGACAGTATGAATGCCTTTGGTTTTGCTACATGGATTATTACCGAAGTATTGAATCGCTACATCGATATTGCAATCACCGGGTCTAGCATCAATGCTCCCAGATCTGTTTGAACTTTCAGCACAGACGTAGCCATCACAGCCGCCATGGATGCTGTGAGAACTGAATGCCACACATTTGTAGCATGGCTTTGACTCCTGTTGTCGTAGATGCTACCGAAGCATGGAAGGAGGTGGTGAAGAAGGTGAAGGGAGGTTGACGGTCCGCAAACTCAGCGCAAGCCGCAAAAAAAGCAAGTCAAAACGAGTCAAAACACCTCAAATTCCGAAGATTACTGCAGTGCTTCAGCACGAGCCCCTTCAAGCCTCTGGGTCGGTGCAGGACAGCAGGGCTGAGGGGCTGAGCCGATTGCTGATGAGGCCATGGGCAACGGGCCCGAGTCGAGTGCTTCCCTGGGTTTCGGTGCAGTGTGCGAAGTCCGGAGTCTGTGGAGTTTGTTGCGACCCTGGAATCCAAAGCCTCAAACGGTCTTTCCACGTCTTGAGGTTCAGTTGTTGAAGAGCATGGTGTGGAGCGTGGTCCGGTTGGGGTGGTTGGGGTGGGTGGGTGGTTAGGTTGGGTTAGGTTGGGTTGGGGTGGTTCGAAGGTGCGGGGTGGGTGGGTTGGTGTGTGGGTGGCTGGGTGGGCTGCGGCGCGTTTTCATGGCATCACCAAGAAAGTCGCTTACTTCATGCACTATGATGTTGAAGTCTGAACGCCAATGCGGCAAGCCCTAAGTAACCCCTCAACCCTATGACTAAACCCTAGACCCCACACACTATTGCTAAACCCTAAACACAAGAAACCCTCAAGCCTCGGATCATGCCTGAGGCTTTCAGCAGAAGGCTTGGAAGTACTGTGATAGAGCCTCGTAACGAGCTGCTCGGAAGTCTAATGTAGGGCCTGAATACTTGGTAGTAAAGTTTTCTCCCGGTTCCTTAATCTCGTCAACATGCTAGAATGTGCCCAGAAACGACATTCCAATCATTAACGTCCCCGCATGTGTTGGCGGTACCGACATCCTGACCTGACTCCGACATGATGCAGTTTTGGGGTCAAGGGTTTAGGGAACTTGAGCTCCAAAACGAGTGCATGCGACCTAAATTCGGCCACAAGCAGTGACCAGTGAAGACTTTAACCCCTTAGCAGCCCAGTCGACTCCGCAACAAGCCGGTGACAAAGAGGGACAACTGGGGGCAAAGCCCCTTGTCCCTCGGCTGTTTGGCATTCGGGTTCAGGTTGGGTTCTTGCTCCCTGTGGGCTTGTGGCTGAGTAGCCGAGTAGCCAGGACACCCGCATCCCCGAAACTCCCGGACCTACAAGTGGACACACACACAGACGAGCGGCAACGCGTTTTCATGGCAAGAGGGGCCCACTGCCTCAACCCTCAACTGCAGTTCGGCTTGATCTTGCCGCTGAGGTTCTATGCTGCGAGAGAGGGACACACTGAGCTGCTTGGATGGGTCCCTAGGGCCTTGGGGTTTGGGCCAAAGGGGCCGAAGCTCTCGTAATCGGAGGTTTCGGATATGTAGTGCTAAACTTGCATTGGGGATGATGTCTGGGTTGTGATGGCCATCCTATACAGAACCCCGGAGCTCCTGAAGCCTGGAGTGTGGCCGAGGCTCTGTGCTTTTTTCGTGGAGAAATGTGGCATGTCCGTGCACCAGGTGGATAAGTGGGGGGACACGCCGATCTTTTACGCGGTGGAGTTCCAGAAGCTTGAGACGATCATATGCCTGCTAAAGAAAGGAGCATCTCTCGCTGCTCTCAACCGGGAGGGGCAGTCGCCTGCCAGCATAGCCTCTTTGGAACTCACTCGCGAGCTGCAGGCACGGGTGGAGGAATGGGGCGAGCCCCTAAAGGCGCCATCTCCAGAGCCAGAATCCCCGAAGGCGCAGAAACGGAAACGGGCGGAGGAGGAGGAGGAGGAGGAGCTGGAGCTCTCAGCGGCAGAGGGCGTTCGAGCCTTGGAAGAGTGGGCCCAAAGGCCACCGAAGTTCCGCAAGAGTGCGAAGCAGAACAGACGGCAGCGCAAAGAGGCTGAAGTCCTTTGTGAGACCACCGAGTTCAGGCCCGAGTACAGCATCGAACTCCCGGCAGCAGATGCTCTGGAGGAGATCCGCCAGCTGGAGAAGACCGTGGTGGTAGAGCAAGCCGAGCTCTTCAAAGCGCAGTTCTTCATCCGCTCATGCAGGGCGGCTGACTTCTGCTCCGTGCTGGGCGCTTGCGAGAAGGATTGTCAGCCCCACGATGTTCCAGGGTTTAGTTGAGGGTTGAGGTTTTAGAGGTTAAGGGTTTAGGGTTTAAAGTTTAAAGGGTTTAGGGTTTGGGCGCGCGTGAGAAGGACTGTCAGTTTTTCCGGGAGTACTCGGAGGCCGTGGCCAAGCGTGGGAAGTCCGGATCCCTCGTGCTTGTGGCTCGGGAGACTGGGTTCTATTGAGGAGCTAAGCCATCTTTCATACTATAGGTCCCCATAATGTTAATGGTGACTTCTGTTCCCCGAACCCTAAACCTTACAGGTCCAATGTCTTATCAAGAACCAAGGCGAAACGAACCGACCGCATCGTGGCCTTTCTCCGTGCGGACTTGCGTGACCACGAGCTGGTCATTCGCCGTCACCAGGCAAGGTCGCCCGGGGTTTACTATAGAGGCCGCCTTCATTTGCAGTGCACTTATATTCGGAACCCTAAGGCATCATCTAGGCAATTATGCAGGCGAGCAAAACCCGGACCTGGAGTCCTGACGACAGCAGCCGAAACAACCAAGACAGTTCCAGACAGTCCAAACAGAACTTTTCTCTAAATAGTAGGACCCCTGAACCCTGAACCCTAGATTCTAAATCCTCAACCCTTAGATGTTAGACCCCTACCCCTGAACCCTACACCCCTACATGCACTGGGAGGTGCATCAAGACCACCACGGCCAAGGACTCGACAAACTGCTAATCCAGTGCGCCGAGGCCCAGGCCTGGAAAGGGTTTCAAGATTGGGTAGAAGGTTCAGGGCTTAAGGTTTAGGGTTGAAGGTTGCAGATTCAGAGTGTATTTGCGGGGTTCAGGGTCAAGATTCCCAGTCTGGGATTTGGGATGTTTTAGGATTCAGATTCAGAGCTTGGGACAGCTCCGGGGCTGTTGTCCGAAGGAGGATCCGTGGAAGCCGGAACAATCCGTCTCGGCAGCAGTGATCATTTTTGGGCACAGGCTTGAAAACTAAGGCAGTCTGCGTTCAGAGTTCGTGTGTTTCGTGATGCATGAGGATAGCACTTTAACTTTGCAGGTTGAAGTTCATGCTTCACTTGTGATTGTGGTCCGAACATTCATCTTTAGCATCTTGGGCCGAAGAAGTGTTGGTGCTGATGCACAGCGGACGACATGCAGCACGGCCCGCCCGATTGCTTTAATCTCAGCATGACAGCAGCGGCTTGTCCTCGATCGTGATACGGCCATGATGCTGGTCATGAATGCTGTTGCAACGGTGAAAGCAACAGAAGTACTGGCAATGTTCAATACCATGGCTCCAGTCATAGAAGAACAAATGGTACTCACAGGCAAAATGCAGTAGACCTAGCCCACCCAGTAGCAATAGTAGCTGTGGTAGAACTAGAAACGCTGCTATAAGACCAATCTAACCCTCAGATTCGTAACAGTGCGAGTGCTCGCACTAGTGCGATGGGGCCTGGTCCCGTCATTGTCCTCGGTTGTGGCAAGCGCCAGGTTTTGTACGAGTATCCGTGTCATCAGCTGTATCATGGCAAATCACATGCTCCACCATACGTTGTAAACGAACAGGTGACCACCCAAGCGCCCTTATACAACCACAAGAGAAAAGCTTCGGATCATGCAGCCCACCGCACGGTGAGGCATTGAGCACGGGATGGGATTTTCAATCCGTTACGGTGCGCCTGCTGAACGTGCACTCTGCAGCGCAGCGGAAGTTCTTGAGATGCTCGGGCCGTTCTGGAAAGGAAGGGGTCGTGTCCTTGAGCTTCCTGTCATTGGCAATTGGCGCCTCCCACAATTACCGCAGGCACTCTCTGTTTATGTTTCTCCCACTCTTTCTGTTCCGTTTGTTCTGTCTAACTCCAACTCTCTGTCTCTCTCTCTCTCTCTTGTCATCCGGCTTGTGCTTCCGTGTGCCTTCTTGATCTTCTTGCATTTGCTGGATTTGCACTACCACCGTTGAGGTATTTTTGTCTCTGTGGATTTGGGATTTTGTGGGCATTTGATTGGATTATCCACGTCGTAGCCCAGAGCCTGCAGGTCCAAGGGAAGGGTAACTGTCAACAGATGTGTGGCCTTTGCAGTAATGCGCAATATTACTCTTTAGGGTTCACTACTATGACAATGCTACAGTATACCCCCACGCAAAGAACCTAGTCTACTTGAGACCCTACATTCCTTGTCTTGGGAGGGTACTCGTATGGCTGAGGACTTGGCTTCGACATCAAGGAGGAGCCAGCAGCAGACCCGTCTATGAGCACGCTCTCCATGCAACGGGGTTGTGAACAGGGTTTAGGATTTAGGTAACCAGAGTAATCATTACTTATATCTCCAGGGAAGTAGACCAAATGCTTGAAGGATCATGGGACTTCGCAGTTAGGGTTGTGAATGGGGTAACCAAAGTAACCGTTACTTTTGGCTCTAGCTGCGGTATTTATACTTTTGAAGGCTGAATGATTAGCAATATTCGTCCTCAGGGTTCCGAAAATCATAGGTATACTATAAATCTATAAAGGAGCCAAAACCCTATTCTAGTTGTCAAAAGAGGCCCCTACATTGCCCTACATTAAGCTTACGTACTACCTCCCCTGATCCTCCAAGAAGCCCTGCTCAGGCGCCTGAAGATGGTCCGACGCGCGAATCACGTCCCGGCTCCCCCAAGCGAAAGCGAGCGCTTTCCACCAATAAAGCCCTACGCACCTTGGCTTTCGTTTCAGATGTCGGATGTGGCGAGTGGGTTCCCTCTTCAGCTCGTTCAGGGTTTGGGGTTGAGGGCCTTGGAAACTCCGTGACCTTGCAGCACGAGGTGCAAACTGCTTTCCCGACACGGCACCTCAAGCCTGTGGAGGAGCCGACTCAGAGGGACACTCCAAAAAACATTCGATTGCACGTCCCCGCACGTCAAGAGTTATCATGTCTAATCCACGAACATCAACTTTTCAGTCCAACGCATTTTACCTGCCCAGAAGTGTGGAGAGACACCTGCAGAGGAGCCGATGTTCCGAGCTCTCAACGCCGCAATGTGGGACGACGTTGACTCTTTGACCCATCCGTCGATGCCCCCTCTCATTCCCGTCACACCATAGTGGCTGGACGAATCGCGGGACTGACCTTGCAGTACAGATGCTGGATGTTTGAAAATTCAGTGTCTCGCGTCCAGTGTGTCGAGTTGAGTCATTGAGGGGGTTTGCATTGCAAGTTCGGGGTTCTCGACTTAACTGGAGGAGATCGTCCCCAGGTCAAGTCCAAAACAGGCGCTATAGATTGCCTGGTAAGGGTTCTTGTGGCTGGAAGGCGTGGGTCGGGATATCAAACTCTTGAAATGTGTTTTGAGGGTTAGGGCTTAGGATTCTGGATATCTTGACTCCAAGTCTTTTGTATTCCATACTTTCATGCCAGACTCCGTGTGCTAGTTTTCATGTGCTTCGGGCATTCGTGTTTCTCATGCTTGGAGGGGCGTCGAAGATCACGAAATGCAGGTGGCTATCACGAAATGGAGCATCCCTGAACATGAAATCATCCGTTGGAAAGGTTCCTCGCCACGCCATCTCATGTGCTGTTGCAACAGTTGTTAGAGTCCACACTCATCCGACGCATGTTTTCAGTGTTGCTGGCAATTCAAGTGAGGTCACGCTTAACATGCTACCCCACAGCCGTCGATAGTCTCTACATTGTAACTCCATCGGTCAAACAGCTCATCCCTACATATTGCAGCACAACCCGCGCAGCAGATTTAAGAAGTGCAAGTGTGTTGCCAGAATCATTTTCCCAAGATGCCATGTTGCGGCGCACCTCCGGAGAAATCTGCATTGGCAGACTATGCGAAGTCCTTGCGCACCCAGGAAGAGGGAGGCAGTCCAGACTTCACGGCAGCGCCCTTGCTCTTCCCAATGTACACCGTGCCTGTGGAAGCCTTATTGCAGATGACAGAGAACGAGCCCCATGAAGTGCTGAAGGCGAAAGGCGTGGTTGTCAAGTTCAAAGAGAGCATGGGCAATGCCGTGTTTGTTTCTCACCAGTGGGTGGGGGACAACCATCCAGATCCTGAGTTCAAGCAGTTGCGAGTGTTGCAAGATGCGTTGAGGCATCTTTTGCGCGAGATGGGGCACGTTCCCATGGATATGTTCACAGAGATGTTGGTACCCAGTTCGAAGCGCTTGCGCTTGGAGGAGCTGCGATCCGCACCGCTTTTTATCTGGTTCGATTACTTTTCGTGCCCGCAGCTCTTGGGGCAAGGTCCTGCGCAAGGTTCGGACAGCGACCTTTCCAAGGCCATCAACAGCATCCCAGCTTACGTTGCCAAGTGTCGCTTCTTCTTCGCCCTCTGCCCTGTGGTCCCACAAGTAAGCCTTAGCAGTGTGTTCACGCCAATGACATGGGGGGCGCGCGGATGGTGCAGGGTTGAAAGAGTTTGCCGCGAGCTGTCGAAAGATCACACCTGGGTCATGATCAAGAGTGGCAAGGAGATGGAGTTGATCTCATCCTCCATAGCCTTCCCAGGAGGGTCCGCAGGCGAGGGCCTCTTTACTGTGGCAGAGGATCGCAACAAGCTTGCTCCAGTCCTCGAGGGAGTGCTCATGCGAAAGATGATGTTTTTGCTCAGAGCGCAGGATCTGGTGGGCTTTCGGATACTACACAACATGCAAAGTGTCCACTTGAGAGGCTTCCCTACAGCAACGATCGTGCGCGACTTGGTTCCCGGCTTCGACTCTGAAGATCCCCGACAGGGCAATTCTGCAAGCCAAGAGGTAGATCGCTTCTTGTATCAGAATGGATTACCCAACATTCACGCAGTCGACAAGGCCGGGTGGGCACCGTTGCACTACGCAGCTTTGGGTGGAAACCAGGACTTGATACGAGGCTTGCTGGAGCAGCGGGTCAACGTGAACTGTTGGACCGCGAAGCTAGGCTCTTGAGTAGTGTTATTTTCGATCATGTACCCTACCATATATATATATATACACATATGAAAAACACTAACCATACTATTAATAGCAAAAATCAACAAATAAAACCAATAATAATGATAGCTTGCCGAGCTTTGAAGGGGCGTCTTTAGCCGTAAAACCCTTGGTTAATCTAACCCTCATCAGTTTTGGGTATTTAGCACCTGTCCCTTCCGAGATTTAAGCTTCGTTTTTGGGTATTACACTCTTATCTGTTCTAGAGTAGATTGGAAGCGTGAGTGACTGCTACTTCTACTGCTACTGCTGCTGCTACTGCTACTGCTGCTGCTGCTGCTTCTACTTCTCCTGTTACTGCTACTACTGCTATTGCTGCCCCTACTCATTCTGCTGCTGCTACTGCTGCTGCTGCTGCTGCTATTGCTGCTCTGCTTCTGCTACTGCTACTGCTATGCTTCTTCCTACATAGTATTGACGAATAACACTAATACATGTAGTCAGGAAAGAGCAGCCTCTGGTTGGGGCGCACTCGGGCCTGACTGCGCTTCAGCTCTGCAGCTACCTCAAGCATCATGAGGCCGATGCGGAAATCTGAATGCGCAGAACCTCCAACAGTCCTTGATGAAGGAATAGGGGGCTTCGGAGTTTACCCTTCAGGTTTAAGGATAGTCGGTTGTCAAAGAAAATTTTCAAGACTACGAGAAGCATCCGAACTTGGATTATGGCATGGTCGTCAATCGAGGACCTTTGAAGCCTCTGAGCAGTTAGTAATACCAGTCGCCGTCTAAGAAACCATGCGGAGGTTGTTATAGGGAATGCGATAGTGTTTGTTTTCATATGTTTCATCGCCACGGAAATGGTCCAACCAATTAGGCCGATGTCTTATGCGTCACGAGGCTATGCGCCTGTTGATTTCTGCTCGGGCCAACCTCACCTGTGGCATCCTTGCAGAACAGGCCGTCACGGCAGCCGCTATTGCAAACGATCCTGAAGGCGTTCGCATCCTGTGTGAGGCGCGGTGTGATCCCACGAGACCCAACAGGCTGAACATGCACGCCATTGATGCTGCTGCAGCTCTTGGTGCCAGCGTCGCCCTAGAGGAGCTCTTGATGCAAGCAAGGCACGATCTCTACAAGGTGAATCTGTCCAACTCCCTCCATTGGGCCATGAGTTTCTCATCTCACCACTTCACACATCTGGGAAGCAGAATACTTTCAAGAGAACTCATTATAGTATCATCATAACAAGGAACCCTAGCAATAATATTGGTAAATCTTTTAAGGTCCCTGCATACATTACTTACCTCCTAAGTTCGCGAAGTATCAGGTTTTCGGGGTGGCAGCGCCGAGATTGTAAAGGGGCTCCTGGACGTCAAGGCAGACATGGACTACCTGAATGTGACAGCAGACATCCTGGTTCCTAGGCTGCTGTATTACAATGAGTTCCCGTGTCTTCCAGCGTACTCTTCTGGATTCTAGCAGGCTGAAAGTGTAATACAGTAGTAGGTTGCCGTATTGATAATATCTAGTCATTAGTATAATAGTAGATTCGAATACGTTATCGTAGATGATAGCGTAGTTTAGAGTAAATTGCGGTATGTTAGAATGCATCGTAGTGCTCGTTCACCCTCTGATTTCTGGGCTCTCGATTGTAGTGCAACAAACCCGCAAGAGGATTTGTTTTGCGTCCCCAGGGGTGACCAGCCTAGGTTCTCAAGCTTATCTTGGCAGCGAAGGGCCTTCAGCATAGATTTGGAAGGGCCACAATGATGACGCGGTGGATCTACCATCTCCAGTACCAGACACCTCTCATGGCAGCTGTGATCTCCGGACAATATGAGGGTGCAGCAGCTTTGGTTGCTTGTGGGGCACGCCTGGATGCGCGGAACGCGCGCGGGTGGATGGCTTCAGATTTTGCACGAGAGCAGTTAGTGCCAGACTTTTTAAAGCAGGCTTTTGAGGGACAGGCACAAGACTGCGAGACGGTCTACATGTTGGCAATCGCAAATTCCTGTGTTGAGCTGTAGCAGCTGGTTGCTCAGATCCAAGGTAGCCGAGCCTTCTGAATTCTTGTTCTCGGCCACTAGCGATCTGACCGTGGCAGTGTGCCAGAAGGCAGTGTGCCACGGGGCAATGTGCTAAATAGCACTAGGCCGTTCTTTTGCTAGCATGCTGCATTTCCAGCCAGAAACCAAGCATCTCTCATGCCACACTTTCTATCACCGTTTCGAATCCTTCTACGAGCTCTTCGAGCTTGCTGCTTCGTATCCTTCTATGGGTGATTCTTTGGAGAGTCGGTTTTTGTGAGTCGGTGCTGTTCAGCCTGTACGGGTAGTTGTCAAAATAATGGTCTCGTTTGGGTACCGTTAGTATTAGGTGCCGTATTTACATCAAGGACGTAAAAAGGGAACTCAATTTTGACGACCACCCGTGTGTTTCGTCATTGTATTTCTCTCGGGGCTGAGTATGTGAGGCCATAACGGGTCGTAGGTTAGTATAGTCACGATAACGTTAGCCTTATTTATTACCGTAAGGTAAAAGCCAGAAAGTTGGAATATCATTATCCTATCCCTTCTATGGTAAATTATAGGGTATCCTACTATGAAACCATATTTCAACTTTCTGGAGTTCCTGTATTTACTAGGTTACTAGGTCCCATTATCCTTTAAGCACCTGCAAGCAACTGTAGCGTGAAAGAGCTGGCCGACAGTCAGACATACAGCTTCGAAGGCAGAAGGCATGTGACATAAGAAAGAAGCCTAAACCTACAGTAGCCCTTCTAGAACCCTCAACGGAAGTCTCTTCTAGCGATTAAGGCCCCTTTTTTCGAGAGCCATGGTGGATCTGGAGCCACGGCCGCCTTCTGACGAGCAAAGGCTTGGGTGGCTCCTACGCAGGAAGGCCATCAGATTGGGTTCAAAATAGAGGGGTCTGAATGAATACTTGCTAGTACGTACTACCCCCTGGGTTCCTTTATATAACTTACTATAATATACCTTCAAGCCATACTCTACAGTTGCTAGGGCACCTATATTAGTTCGGATTATTTCCGGGTTCAAGCGGGACGTCCTTGCAGACTCGTTATTTCAGGACTTGACCACTAAAGTGGGCTACGCAGCTACAGCGCGGCATTCTTGGTGATAAGAGAATGACTTCAAGGAACTATGAGAGCTTGAGTAATTACCAATACTACTCCGTAGAGTTCCTTCATATAGTCATGCTGTGGTATACCCCAAAACCGCATGCTAAGCACTTCTCGGTTGCGAGAGGTCAAACCTGTACAAGCGAGTCGAGGGCGCGCTGCTTGGACCCTCGTGTTGGCCAGCAGAGCCTTTCCTTCCATGCAGCTCGGGTTGGTTCAGGATTTCAGGGTTGAGGGCAACATAGGGGCTTGTTAAATTAGCAACAGTATTCCTTATACTATATCCGAAGTTCTCGTTCCAATGCCCTTATCCATAAACCCTTATCCTTTATCCCTGAGCGCCTTGAATCATCCCCGAAGCCGACCTGAACCCAAGCTCTCAACAACGCCCTAGGCCCTAGATTCTAAAACGCTCTAAACTCTGAGCCTTAACCGAGCTCCCTTCACAGCAAGGCAAGTCTTAAGCCATGCGCTGGAGGGCTGCCCCTTTTTGGGGTCTGCAGTTTTGTAGATGGGGGTTTCCGAAATAGAGAACCCATATATAGTGCCCGAAATAATAAGATCCTTATTGTAAGGACCCCAAAATAAGGTGCCCCTGTTTTCGGAAACTCCCAGATCTTTCAGGAAGTAGAGCAACTAGTCGAACATTTCTTCCCTGAATCAATTCGGAACCTTTTCTCGTTCCTAAATCAGAAAAACCCTATCCTTAATACCATGGAGAACCCCGTTTCGAGCCTTCACTCAATCTCTTTGAATGCAAACTCGCCCCTCAACCACTATTATATTGCATTCTATTGTTTTGTTATATTGCGTGAAAACTCACCCCTGAATTGGGCATAGTACTATCTTATCACATATAATACCGTATAGTCGTATACTATAGTAAACCCCAGAAAGTTGGAACATAGATTTAGGATGACTCATGCTGGGATTCCCTATACTCTACTCTACAGGCATGAGGCTAATATTGTTCCAACTTTCTGGCTTCTAATATAATAGGGCCCTAATATAATCCTATATAATCCTTATGGTCACTGTTACAGGGTGGGGGCCCCTTCTAAGGTATAGTCGTATACTATAAAAACCCTACGTCGACGCTCCTCTCAAGGCCCGGTGCCCTGGCGCCTTTGCCCGCGGCCGCTTCTTTGAGCCCTCGGCTGCTGACGTCCCGGATCGCCAAGGTGCCTTTCATATTGGTTGCAAGTGTTTTTTTTTGTTTTGTTTTTTAGGTTTTGTAGGGCTTCGCGGGGTGTAGAGCTTTTTGCAGGGTCTGAGGGCTTTGTCGGGTCTTGCGCTTTTCGTCGTTTGTTGCGGCTGGGGTCTTTATTGGATCACTACAAGGCTTGGTAGGTTGATACGTGCTCTTGTAGGGTTTTACAGGTTTCGGTGAGATCAGGGTTTTGCGTGATTTCAAAGGGTTGTACAGAGTTTTACGGGGTGCAGTGCTTAGTGTGACAAAACGGTTTCTACAGGGATTGCCACAATACTACAAGACTTCCAGGGCTTGGTTCTTCGGGGTCTGGCCGTCCTTAGTTCCTTTCGAGTTCGGGACGTCGGGGCTTGATGGTTTAGGACTGGATGTTCCTGGTTCAAGATCCATGGTCTCGGGCATTCTAGGATTGACGGTTCAAGGCTTTCACTTTTTGGGGGTTCACCTGATAGGCTTCTGGGGCTTTATCCCGATTGAAACCCTTTCTAGCACAAGGGTTTTGTACAACTCTTGAGAAGAGCATTTCGTCGACCTTTAGAAAACCATTGGACAGAGCATTGTAAATATCCTTAGCAGCATCTGCTGAAGACCTGTAGCAAACCCTTTCTTACAGCCCTCAAACAGAGTTTCCTGCAACTATGTGTCAGTAGCAGTGTCATGCTTATTGTGAGTGTTACTACACTCGAGGTGGTGGCGTTCTCGATTTCCCCTAAACCCTAAACCCTAAATCCTCATTTAAGAGGGCTTCTTGGCTTTTCTTTGAGCTGCAGAGGCTAGATCTGCTGCGGCCGTCCTCTCGGAGGTGGACCTGGCTGCGGACCCGGGTTTAGGTTTTACGGGCTTCGAGGTGTAGGACGTTTAGGGTCCAGGGGTTCTTGAACAAAATTCCACAACTTAATTCGCATAGCATGGTAGGATGCCAAAAGGGCATCATGTTCGGGATATGTCGTGAGCACTGTGCTCTCCTTTCTGCGGTAGCTTCACCAAACCTCCTTAACAAAGCCAAGAGTCCTCAAACCCTAATACTAATACTAATACTAGACCCGAAAGCCAGGACCTCCCAATCTTCAACGAGTTTCATGTGGGAGCCGCCCTCTCCCGCCTGGCGCGGCTCAAAAGCTCCAAGAGCCTTGGCCTGCGGGAGCTCCGGAGCCCCGTGTGGCGGAGGTGCAAAGACCCCAGCGGCTTAGTGGGGGGGGGGGGGCTGAGTGGGTAGCCTTTGACCTGTTGGAGTTTCGGGAATCCTAGCATATTTTGTTTTAAAGGCTTAAGGTGGTTTGGGCTCGGATGCTCAGCCCTTAAGCTAATGACTCAGTGGCCCAAAATACCCTTGAGCTGTCTGCGGAAAAGGTTTGTGCAGGATGGCTGTCAGGGAATGGTACATGTGCACCGCATTAAACCAGACTGTAATCTTGCCAGACAGCGGGCATGGAACAGGGGTCTTTGGGTCTCCAAGAGAGTCGGTACCAACCACTGAAACTATCCTTGTAGTAACCCCTTGTAGTACTCCCTCCGTATCCCTACAGGACCCCGGTAGTACCCCTATGGTACCCTGATCGCACCCCTAAAGTAGCCTTTATTATCGTAACCCTAAAAATAGCCCTATAGAAAGTACCCTTATAGTACTCCTGTAGTAACTTAGAAGCTCCTATAGTTCCCCTTAAGTACCCCTAAAGTAGCTCCTTCTTCTACCCCTATGTAACCCCAAAGCCTAAGCCCCTGTATAGTACTCTAGGTACCCTTGAAGGAAGCGGTAAAGGAACCTTGGAGGAAGCCTTAAAGGAAGCTTTAAAGGAGGCCTTAAAGCAAACCTTGACGGAGCCCTAAAGGAACCCTTATACCCTTCACGTGGAGGTTGGAGTCGCAGCTGCAGCGCCTGCTCTCTGCTGACCAGCTGCAGCCCCGCCAGCTTTCCAACAGCCTGTGGGCCTTGGCTGTTCTAAGGCAGAGCCGGCCACAGGCGCTCTTGTGGGGTTTAGGCGAGGATTTAGGGATTAGGTTTGGGGGGTTTGGGGATTGATGGGGTTTAGGGGTTGAGGTTTTTTAGGGACCGAGGGTTCAGGCAGTTCTAAAGTACAGCCGGTCACAGGTGCTCACGGTGCGCACGGTTCCGTTGCTCTTGCGACGCATGCAGGCAAAGGCCGCGCAGATGAGCCTTGCTTGCTTATTATGGGAGACATGGCACCTCCCAAAGAAGCCTTTCCGAAGGGGAGTTCCACCCGGAGACGTGGCAAGCATTGCCATCGCCTATCCCCAATTTTTCCGAAGTCATAAACCCTTTACACCCTCACCCACACTGTGGACCGAGGAAGGCCCAGGACGTATCCAACAACCTCTGGTCCCTTGTTCAGCTGCGCAGCCATACCTCGGAAGAGCAACTTCGGTCTGCTATCAAAGCGGTGGTGGGCCAGCTGCGCCGCACGGTGTGCTTTGGCTTGTTTTTAGGTTCATCGCAGACCTTTTTCAGGGCTGCCCTGGTTGAGAGATTTGCCAGTTCAGAAAAGAATGTTACGGTCGGGGGTTCGGGTTGAGCATTTTCGGGGCTTCTGGCCAGATACAATGATTCAAACCTGATGTCCTATTCAGGACGTAGCAGAGGTGAGTATCAGGCCTTTGGGCTTTGCCACACTCCACTTCCCAATCATAAACCCCAAACACTAAAACCCTCACCCGTAAATCCCAAGCCCCAAACCCTACACCCTAAACTCAAGACCTATCTCCCCAAACCCTAAACCCCAAACCTCAAAGCTTAATCCCTAAACCCTGTTGTGGGCTTTCGGGGAACTTCATACTCATAAGCCCAAGCCCCAGAACCCCAAGCCCTAAACCTTGTACTTATACCTTCAACGAACAACTCTTTAACCCTGATTCCAGGGGCTCCATGAAGGCTCAAGAGTTGACGAACAGCCTCTGGTCTTTGGCGCAGCTGAAGGAGACCGCGCAGCTTCAATGCGCGCCTTGAGGGTTTGGGATTTTTCGGGATTGGCACCCAACCTTAAGCCCTGAAGCCCAAACATATGAAGCTCGAGCAGGTCGTCATGACCGCAGAACAACTAGAATCGGGTGATTTTTGTTAGCGAGCCCTAAGGAAAGTATTGGCAGTTATTCATACGTCTATAGAGCCTATAGTCGGTATGCTGTGTGGTTATGTTGTGTCTTCTGTCCTACAGCATCAGGTATGTGCATTGAAGCCAGGTCAGCTCTGAGTGTAGTCTGAACGCGGCAAGCATGCCGATCGAACTACTCACCGGGAGTTAGCGGCAGATTTTGTATTTGGGGTCCGGTGTTTCCCACTCCGAGTTTATGGGTTTAGGGTGGGGCCCGGAGCCTCATGGTTAGATGTGGAAGCCCCAAATTTTCGCCCGAAAATCCTGGACAAACAGCCCCATGCCTGAAACCAATCCTATTTTACCCAGTAGATTCCACTTCCAAGTAACATATATATATATATATATATATATATATATATATATATATATATATATTTACACCGACCCATTAGTCTCCATTGTAGTCCCTTTTTTATTGAGTTTTTCCAATTACATATTTAGGATGCCATAAGGTAACCCAAACATACAATGAAGACTATAGATCGGTAAAACCTAAACCTCAGGAGGCTGCGTCCACGGCGAAGTCTCACCGAGCCTTGGTGGCCTTGGCCAACCGCATTGCGCAAAAACCCGGCGGAATGATCCCCCAGGCGTTCGATATTGGAGTTTCTTAGCCCATTTGCAGGTTCCGGTTTTGGGCTTGAGGGAAGTGTAAGGCTTCAGAAAGTCAAAGGGACCTGATAAGGGACACTTATGAATATCAGGATCCTTCGATCCAGGCTTGCGCTTGGCGGCGATTAGCTTTCAGTGCTTTGTTGGACGAACTGTAGTCTCCATTGCAGTTGCTGTTTTTTGTTTTTGTTTTACCAGCTTCACATGATGAATCTTATGGGCTAACCCAACAAGGAAACGACAATGGGAACTACAGGTAGTTCAGAAGTTCAGGGATTTGATGGGTTTCGGAAGTTCACGCTTCTGTCGTGTTTCCCGTTCTAGGGTTAGGGCACGCAGGCTTGTCGTCGTATGTCGTTGCGGACGCGTCGAGGCTGTTGCTCTAAGCTTGCAAGCTTCTGTTGTTGAGGTGTCAGGAACAAGACGCTGTTGTTCCACCATAATCAATGAGCAGGCTTATGATAAACCTGCTGATCTGACAGGCACTGGCCAACTGTCTCTGGGCCTGTGCGGAGCTCCTGGATGCTCTGCCCAACACCACGAGTGCTGCGAGCGTGCGACGGGCCATCCAGGAGGCTGTCCCTCCCTTGGCCTGCCGTGCAGCTGCTGCAGCTGGGAAGATGAGGCCGCAGGAGCTGAGCAACTGCCTCTGGGCGGCCGCGCAGATGCAACAGAGCGTTCCAGAAGTGTTGGTACCAGTGAGGGCCGTGGCTGAGAGCATCGCGCAAAGTGCCAGTGAGATGAAAGAACAGGAGTTGATCAACAGTCTTTGGGCAGCTACATGCTTGGCGGACACGGTGCCAGAGGTGAGGAGAGCCGTGCCGGCCATATCGCAGTACTTGCCATCGAAGGTTATTGAACTGATCTCCGAGGGCAGAGCAGCACTTGGGGCGGCATGACCATGCCCGGCGGGGCTTCGGAGTCGATCGTTCCCTCGCAGCATTCAGCCGTTCCCAGCAGAGCATTCTGTCGAAGCGATCCCTCTCGGACTCTCAGCCGGTGCGCCGCAAAGTTAGGTGGGGGTGCTGGGCGCGCACGATCACCTGGAAGAAGACTTGGACCAAAACTGAAGACAAGACTCGCACTGACAGTCCCATCATGGCTTCGGCACGTGCAATGGGCTTGAGGGAAAACGGGCATCGCAGCTGGTTCCTATTCCAAAACGTATTGAGAACGTGCAACGAACGTATGACGTCGTGGCAGTGGTTGAGAGAGTCAGCGCCCTGAGAGCACCGCAAGCTCCTCAGATTTTGGCTTCGGATCCCAGCGGTACTCGTAAGTTACTACATGATGGCAGAAGGCTTGGGTATTTGGCATGGACACCGCAGATTGGCTGAACTACATCATACATCCATGATGCATGTTGCAAAGCCAGGCCCATTTGTTTTTCCCTTTCCGAGAACCCTAAATAACCCCTTACCCTTGAACCCTAAACCCTTAAACCGGAAAGCTCTTGAGCTCGGTGGGTTCCTGTGAGGGGCTTTAGAGAAGCAGGTGACTCCCCAACGCACCCGGGCCTGGCCCAGGCCCAACAGCACCCAGCCCGAAAGCCAAGTAATGATAACAAGGGGCCGAAACATTAATTCGGTATAGCAGACTCAGACCCCGTAGTCGAATTCTTGAGGCCCTATGGTGCCATCCAATCCCACCCAACCCGTTTGCTCCGCATCGCCCATGGCGGCCCGCACCTCTTTCAGCTTCGCGCCGCCCAGTCGAGCCGTCTGCCTTGCTAAAGGGCTTCAGGTGTAATTGGCTTTAGAGTCTAGAGATCATGTGCTTAGAACGGAGTGTGAAGAAACATGGATCTGATTCTGATTATATATGTTCCGCCACAAGAATGTCAAGTAAGGGCTGGGTGCATGGCAAGGTTTGGGGTTCAGGGTTTCGGTTTTCTTGTTTCAGGGGAGTTCGTGTGTGTAAACGGACTGGCCCGAACTCGCCGGAAGCGGGAAGACCAGCTTCATCGCTGTGAATCAGGTTTACTTGTTGTATGTTATTCCCCACGCTTTTCATTGTAAGTGCGGGTTGCAGAAAGTTCGGAGTATGTCTTATGCACAAGAGGAGTGGCAATCTGTCGGCTTGGGTGGATAAGCTCAACAGAGGCACGGGAGTGGAGTGTAGGATTTGGATCGCACTGGTTTGTCTCGTTGTCGTACCGGAGAATGGATCCCTTCCTTTGCGAAACTGATGTGGCAGCCGGCAACCCCTTCCAGGCCCTTCCACTGTGCTTCAAACGCGAGCGCCCTGAAACCCTGAGCTCTAACTCCGAAATCATTATAACAACT
The DNA here is from genome assembly GCA_905221615.1 of Symbiodinium sp. CCMP2592. Lineage (NCBI taxonomy): Eukaryota > Dinophyceae > Suessiales > Symbiodiniaceae > Symbiodinium > Symbiodinium sp. CCMP2592. Next base: position 764,717 of record CAJNDT010002302.1, on the reverse strand, counting down.
GTTGCTATCAATATGATTGTTCCTTGTTAGCATGATTATTACATCCCCGAAACCCTAAACGCCTAAACCTCCGAACCCCTAAGCCCCTAAACCCCAAACCCCTAAGCCCTGAACCCCTACAACCCTTGAAGCTCCTAAACCTCTAAGCCCTGAACCCTAAGCCCTTCAACTTAGATGGAAACCCGAGGTTTAGAGATGTGCCTACAGCCCTAAGTGCCTAAAGTAAAAGCCAGAAAGTTGGAATATGATTATCCTAAAGCCTTTATGGTAAATTACAAGGTATCCTTCCCTGAAACCATATTCCAACTTTCTGGAGTTCCCTTTAAATGCCTAGACCTCTGAGCCTCTGAACCCCTACGCCGCGAGCTTTCTGAGGTTCTCCGACCTGCCCCAGACCAAGATCTCGAAATAGGCCAGGCTCGGGACACGCTGCCGGTGTGACTGAACATCAATAGTTGCCACAGCCATATTCATAATGGGTAACAGAGCCAAAACTTATAATAAGAGCTAGTAAGACGGATAAGGGGACTTAGTAAGTCATGCCATAGTTACCCTAGTTGGAGCTACTAGCAATTATCATTCTGGTTGCCTTCCTTAGTCAACCCTGGGTACGAAGTCCCATAGTTCTCTTAAGTGCACCTTATAAAACCCTTCTGGAGCCCTAAATTAGAAATCATTTAGTACTAAGTCCCATGATCCTTTGCCAGTCATAGGCCCCTTACAGGAATACGAACTACGATTTATCTTATACGTTGAATTATTTCCTAGTCTAGCCTTTCTATTGGTTGCAATTCTCATTGTAGTTGTTCTTGCGTCTCAATAGCCTAAACCCCAAATCCTAAACCCTAAATCCTATAGACCCTAAACCCTGAACCTTAAATCTTAAACCCTAAGCCCTAAAGCCAACCAGGTCTCGAGGCCGTCGAGGCCTTGGTGCCCCGCAGCCCGCGGCGGGACAAGCTGCTCAAGGACGCTCAGCACCCTGGGGTTTGGGGGGTTCTGGGTTTAGCGTTTCGGGTACAGTAGGGGTTAGTGTTAGGATTGCGGTTTCGGGTTTGGGGCCTAGGGCTTCGGGTTTAGAGGTTGCTGGGCTGCGCGAAGGTCTGGTAAGTGTCAGACGCTAGACGTCCTTTTTGCAAGCTTTTTCAAGGCTCGGTTCGGGATTTATCACTGGCCCTAGGCTTCATGCTCGAGGTGATTGGTGTCAAGACCCAGGTTTACACAACGTACCTGGGGTTTGGGGTGTAGTAGATATGCCTGTTACTCTAGTCTCCAGCCACCCTAGTTGTGACGAACCGCCCACAGGCCTGCCAGCATGACTTGTAGTACAAGCATCTGCGAAACCTTATGCACCGAAACGCTTTCAGAAGTCAACGAGCCCCAAAGAAGTTTCCAAAGCCGAATGAGATTCTGTGAAATCTGCAAGCCTAAGCTCAACATCCACAGCCCAAAACCCCAAAGCCCTCCAGTACACCCCAAACTCAGACTCTAAATCCCTAAACACCTGACCTCAAAATACCTTAAGCCTCAACACCCAAACCCCTAAGCCCTAAAGCCCCCAAACCCCTAAGCCCTAAAGCCCCCAAAGCCCTAAGCCCTAAAGCCCCCAAAGCCCTAAAGCCCGAAAGCCTCCAGAAACTCCCGAGAGGAGGAGCTCCCGGCGGCAGAGCGGCGATCGGAAGCCCAGCTCAGCACTTGCTGCTTGGCGAGAGCAGTATAGAGGCCTTACTTAAGAATTGTAAAATACGGTTTTTGGGGTAAATTATATGACATGTATAATTCGGAGCCCCAAAATTGTATTACTCAGGCTTCCGAATTAGGGGTTCTGGGTTTGGAGGCTTGAGTTTCTTGGTTTCGAGTTTAGGGTTCAGGGGTTTGGGGCGTGAGTTCATGGTTTGTAAGTAAGTTTCTGAGGGCTTTGTAAGGGTTTTGCGGGGTCTGCTGTCTGATTTGTCAGGGTTTAGGGCTTGTTTTATAGTTCTGAAAGTGGGGGGAGCCCCCTTCTGATTCTTGCAAGAATCCCAGTCTTTTGGAGCCCATGTTCATTCGTTGCAGAACATTGGGCGCTGAATTTCTGAGTTTAGCATGGCTATTGCCCGTGATTCAGGTTCCGATAGAAACGGGACCCCGGTCGAGCAGAGTGGCGTTAAGTCGCACTGATTGTAGTAGGTAGCGGCAGCAGCAGGTGAGTCGTCGTGTCGCAGATAACAGCGGCCTGCAGTCATGTCTGATGGTTGATTCCGGTATAGCTCCATGAAATTTATCGTTGTTTCTTTTTAATTTTAAGATATGTCCAGGATGCAGCCTCCGGCCTCCAAGGTGACCTCCTCCTGCGTGCAGCGACCCGGGCCTCGGAGGCCCTCAATGCAGCGGGCAACGGTCTCCAGCGCGAGGCGCGTCGTCGTGCTCGTCGTTCCCCTCCTCCTCTTCCTCCTCCTCCTCCTCCTTATACTGCTGCTATTGCTGCCACCACCACGACTGTTACTCTTTTCGGCAGCTGATGCGAAGCCAAAAGCTGAGATCCCAAGACCTCCAAACATCCGAATCCCGGTCTTCCGAAGCAGGCGAGTGTCGCCCTCCAGCAGCTTCTCGCCGCCTTTGCCTCCGAGGGCGGCAGCTACTTGCGGTGAATTAGGGCAATTCAATTTGAGGTTTGGGGCTGGTGGCTTCAGGATTTGGGGGTCATGAGGATGCTTGGCATCTCGAGTTTGGCGGTAGTGTGGGCAGCCCAACCCTTGAAACCTGGCTGACTCCTCAGGACCGAAGAACAGGTGCCCCTGCTGCAGACACCCGCAACACCAGACAACTCGATCCGTTGTGAAAGAAGGATCTCATTTCAAGCCCTTCAATTCAACTTTTGGCTCCATTGTAGTTCCTTTTTTGGGATACCTTAGAGGATCCTAAAAATGAAGTTGGTCCTGGAGCTTCACCGGAGACTACGGGTAGGTGCTTAGGTGCTCAAATCCCCGAAGCCGGAAGAGCTCCCCCGAGGCGAGGAAACCTCGAGCAAGGAGGCGCAGGCCTGCAGCAGGCCGTCGGCGCTTCAGGGTTCAGGGTTCTTAGGGTTCTTAGGGTTTAGGGTTTAGGGTTTGGGGTTTAGGGTTTAGGGTTTAGGGTTTAGGGTATCGGGTTTAGGGGTTGGGTAGAGGCCGGGTTCGGATAGGTTGAGGTTCCAGGAGGCTCGAGGCGTCGAAAGGGTTTTTTTCTAGGCATCCGCGCGCCGAATTCTGAATCCCCTTGCATGTCAGCTTTGGGCTGTGTGCACTTTCTACCTTTTTTTTGGAGACCAAGGGCTGCGCCAACAGCTCGAAGTCTAGGCTAGGCCACAAAGCCCTGCAATCCCCAAAGCTCTGATTTCCCCAGGGTCATATTTCAATGCACCCTCGAACTCCAAGTTCTAAGCTCTTCCTCCGCGTAGTCACGTAGTTATCTTCCGCAAGCTATGCACGTAGCCGCAAATCTGCACCATCCCTACTAAAGAAAAATCCTACACCCTGACTCTACTAAACACCTAAACCTAAACCATCCTAAACCCACGAAGGTGTCTTCTGCTGGCCTGGCAAGAGTTGGGCGCCATGCTGCTGAATTTGGCGGCTGCGCTTACCGGCCCCTCTGTCTCCTGTAGGGGTTTTATTTTGTGTTCAGGATTCTCGGTAGGCCTTTGAGATATTTCATATTTTCCCTTATTGGGCTTAATAGGATCCTATTTACGAATATTTTTCAGAGGCTTTAAAGAGCCAACCTAGGTCAGGCTTCAGATATTAATTTCGGCCTTGGGCTTGGGGTTTGGAGTCTCGGGCTGTTTCGGGCTTTGGGGTTCAGGGTTATTGGGCTGCGAGGTTGGAGGAGGTTCAGGCCCGGGAATTCGAAGAGTAGGGCTGGAAGGGTTGAGTAATGCAGGGGCCTGAATATTTGGTACCATCATATGTTCCTTGTTCTGAGAGGTTCGCACGCTAGCTTTTCCGAGGGTTCTGGATGGCCGGCCAAACCAAAACGGTGACTTGGCTCCTAGACTAGACCTTGAACCGTGCTGCGTCTTAAGCCCAACAGTGCTGTACTAGTTCTGTTGGCTGGTCCTTTCTGGCAAAGCTTTTCTCCCTGGCTCGTCAATGCCATATCAACAGCCTCGCTGCCTGTGCCGACTGCTGCGAATCTTCCGCAACCCCAGAGTTGCTTTGGCTCTCCACAACGCTTTGTCCTTCAAAGCAACAGAGCTTTCTTCCTTAAAGCCGGAGCTCTGAAGCCTGTGCCAGCAAAGGCGACGTACTCACGCCCCTGTCAGAGCTGCGTCGCGGCGCGGAAGCATCTGCTGCAGCGCAGCGTGCAGAGCTTGAGAAGTTGGAGTGCTCCGCGACACGACAGCAACAGAAATGTTACAGGCTTTTGGGTTTGAGGCTTCAGCCTGGGATGTCACCGGAGGGCGCTATGGATAGTCCCGAGGCACAAACTCAAAACGGACTCCATGCACACAAAACCTCAGGAAAATAGTCCGACAAAAGCACCGCGCAACTTCGCAATTTGGGTTGAGACCTTCCATAAAGCTGCTGGCTATCCGCCCAGACAGTGCAATCCAGGGTGCAACACCAGATTCAAGCACGTGACACGACGACATACGCCAGGGATCGCCTTAGCATACACAGAAATTCAAGTTTAGTCAATGTACAAGAAGGTGCATATACATACACGCGTTTATACATACATACATACAGACAGACAGACAGACATACAGACATACAGACACACACGCATACATACATGCATACATACATGTACGCATTCATACATACGTACATCGTTGCATACATACATGCATACATGCATACATACATGCATACAAGGACTACGGTGCATACATGCGCATCATGCATGCATGCACGCATACATGCATGCATCCATACATGCATCCATGCATACATCCTTCCATTGGTTTGTTCATGCATCCATCAAGTCATCCATGCATGCATGCATTCAGGCATTCAGGCATAACATGATCCATTTATATGTACATATATGTGTATATATGTATGTATGTGTGTGTATGTTTGCGTATGTTTGTGCTTGTGCATGTACACCTACATATATGAGAACATTTACACGTACATGAATCATACACACAAAGAGAAAAATACGCACATGCAGACGTGCCTATATACTGCACGACCGACAGACAAGCCGAATGACAGACGAGCAGACAGACAGGCATACGGTCAGCGACATGCGGACATGCACACAGGCATGCCCGCGCACACACGGACACATGCACCTTTACATATGTAAATATGTACATGTTGTTGTACGCCCACGCAAACAGATACATGCATATGCATAAACGAATAAATAAAGACACAAGTTCATTAATGTTCGAACCAAGCGGCACGACTTCATGCAGGCACGTGCGGACATGTACCGACGCATCGGTGGATGTGTAAGCTGGTACAGACACAGACCTTAAACCCGAAGCCCAACACTCGAAACCCTAAACCTCTACGTACAGAAACAACGAGGAGACGTTGTGCTCGGATGCGCTGCAGGAGAGTGTGCTCCGTAAGGACAAGGCCGCCATGTTAGTTTTGTTCTTCTTGCCATAAGTACGGTTATTCTTATAGTAGTCATCGATTACTGCCGTTGTCATTTTTGATATTCCTGCCATCATGGGTCTTGTGATTGTTTTTATTCGTATTATTCTTAATATGATGATTCTTACGATTCTTCTTCCTAAGACCATTAAAAGGATTGCTATTGCTGTCATTAGTGCATGGTCATTGCCGTTACTGTTGCAATTAGCCGTACTGGTGCTATTGCTACTGTTACCATTACCAATACAACTGTTACTAGTACTTTCCAATTTCGATTACGATTGCTATTACCTGCTATTACCATTGCTATTGCTAGTGCTAGTACTACTACTACGAAGACGACGACTGCTACTACAACTACTACTCCGGCTACTATTACTACGACGACGACGACTACTACTACTACTCTACTGCCAGTACAACTATTACTACTACTACAACTACTAGTACTACTACTCCTGTTGCTACTACTACTACTACTGCTACTACTACTACTACTACTACTACTACTACGACGACGACGACTACTACTACTACTACGACTAGTTTTTGAAATTCTTATTGCCATTGCAGTTATTACCGTTGTTCTTCTTCTTGTTTTTACTATTCCTGAAACATTGCTATCTTTACTTTACTTTCTCGTTGTTGTTACTTCCATTTCTGTTACTTCTACATATTGCTATTTTTTCGTGATTTGTCTTGTGACCATTGCTGTTCATTGCTTGTCTTGTTACTTGAAGGTACTGTCATTACTAATATTACTCGTATTACTCCTATCATTATTGTATTTGTTATTGTTCTGCTTGTCTGTACTACTATTATAACCATCTCTATTTGGTTTGTTTTTCATTGTGCTGCTATTGTTCTTACTATACCTATAACTGTTATATGTTATTGCAAGTATTGCTATTGCGTCTATTGCTGCCATTACCATTTCTACTGTTGCTGTTACGATTAGTGTAATTACTGTTATCATGTACTAGGTATTCTCATTGTTTTTTGGTTACTGTTATTGTCATTGTTGTGATTATTGTCACTGTCATTCTTCTTCGTCTTCTTTTTACTCGTATTATTGTTAGTGCTCATATCATTTAACTTACATCATTCAAGGGTACTTTGCGAGCGCCAACTGGATCGACCTGGCTGTCTGAGATAGCTCATTTGGGTACACATGCCGCTGGAGCAAGTGTCATGCCCCACAGACTGAGGTGGTACACGTGGAAACTCCGCCCCGCCTTCGGACCCCATTTTTCGATGCCGTCTCCGCCCAGGTCTCCGGTCATCCGCATCCACCTCCCCAATGCAAGAAGTGCCCAAAAGTCAGGAAATGAGCGTGCTGGTGGGAGATTTGTTCTTCCGGAAACCTGCCCCGTTTGCGGAAGTGTCGGGCAGCCAAACCCTCATATTTCAATCATCTTCAAAAAGGGGCGGATGTTTAAACAGTCGGGCTTGCCTTCGCTGCCAGTGGGCAGGTGGGCCAGTGTGAGGTCCAGATGGGCAGATTGAAAAACACAGTCAGCGGTAAGTTTGCACACGCACGGATCTACAATGGCTGCTTATAGCTCTTGTGCGCCTTTAGGCATGCTGACTTTCGGAACGCTGGGCTTGGCAAACTCGAAGTGGATGTTCATGACTATGGCCAGAAACTGTCTCCTCAGTGCCAAAACCATGAGGTTAGTAGAAGGATACTACAGCTAACTATAACGTTGCCATAAGTATAAGGTTACCATAAGGTTGTTACAAGGCTGCTAAAGAGATTGCGATAAATACAACCTCGCAAAATTGGTTTGCTACTCGTACCAATAGACAAGAGACCCTCCCCCTCCTGCCCACATCACCGGTGCTCATCCGCTTTGCAGCAGGTCTCCGTGGAGCTTCAGGAGCAAGCTCCGTGATGTACGCCTCGGGATTTGGGGACTTGAGAGCCATTCGCGAGTCGAACCAACTTTCTGAGATTCAGCCGTTAGCCGATATTCGGCTACATTTGCTTTCGAGTCTACAGTTCAGGGCGAAAGTTCTTAAATGCGGACGCAGATTAGGCTAACAGAGGATTTTTTCCTGTGGTCGTGTGGTTTATGGTCTGCTGAGACCAAGCCGCCTGACTTGCAGGGTCCTAGATCTTAGCACGAAGCCCGAAAGTCTCTGTGGATCCTGCTGGTTGCTCGGGAGAGCCGGTTCATAGATGATGCTGGACTGCTCGACCTCTGTAAGCAAGCTTCGAGATAGATAGACCCTGCCGATGCATGTTGGAATCCCGAGTCTTTGTCTTTGAGCTTTCAAACTTGACCCGCGATTACCTCAAACTCCTGAGCACCCGTAGGCTGCAGAGCTCCGAATCCGATATTGCAGAAGCCAGAACATGGACTTCCAAATTCTCAATCCAAACCGTTGCGAACCCGTCCAGAGGCCTTGAATGCCATGCACCCCTAAGCTTAGCTCTTACGGTGACTGCATTGACACATCTTGTTCTCGCATAGTCTCATGGTTCTCATGATACTATGATTTTGTGATCATTGTCATCAGTATTGTCGGTATTACATGTAGTACTAGTATTTAGAGCCCCGAAGCCAATGAGTGAAGCCTTGAGAGCCCTCAGCCAGGAGCGCGCTTCGGACTTCCAGGCCAAGCCCCGGAGTCGACGCGGCCGCGCGGTGCGCTGGCTGCTAAAGGCCGGGGCAAAGGCTCGGAGGGTTGCTTGGGAGGGAGTTGGTATAGGGGCCGTAGTAATTACTATAGGGTTTTTTGGGGATATTCTTACAAGCTAAGAGGGAATACCATTATTACGGATTTTCGAGCCCTGCATTATCGGGTTCCTTCAAAGGGAGGCTTTATACAGCGATTTCTGTTTGAGAGGCGGGTTGAAGATCCTTGGCCCAACGCTTGCTGCATTTCTGGGGGACGTTTGATCATGCAAAGGCGGACAGCAAGCTGCAGCATGCGGCCCATGTTCAGACGGCGGCGGTGGAGGTCTCGCGGTGTCATGGTGCTTGTGCCTGTCATTACTAATCGTGCTGTTGTGGCAATTTTTTGCTACTACCAACATGTCTCGCTCCTGTTGCGGCCACCATTCCTGCAACCAAAAGTGCAAGTCTACAGTAATTGCCCAACAACTGCTACGATCCCCTCTGCCAAAGTTACTGGTTGGTAGTTGCAGTAGTGGTCGTCGTCGTCGTCGAATCTGCATGAGCAGTTCTGATGCCGCAAGTTCTTGTCATCTGGCAGGAGCTTGCCCAGCGCGTCGATCAGCTCTTAGCGGCACAGCAGCAGCGTGACGAGCGAGCCGAGGCTCCAACCCGACAACGGCATTGGTTTCGTGCTGGACGGTTTTATGCAGGGGAATCCAAGCTTGATCAAGTTTGTGTTTGTTTTGCAGCAGCACTGTGGGAAACAGTTGTCGCGGCAGTGGTACCAGGGGAGGAGGAGGAGGAGGAGGAGGAGGAGGAGGAGGAGGAGGAGGAGGAGGAGGAGGAGGAGGAGGACTACTAGACTGAAGCCACTAGTATCGCTAGTGCTTACTATCAGCATCATCATCGTAGCCATCATCACCATCAACACCATCAACACCATCATCACCATCATCAGCATCATCACCATCATCACCATCATCACCTTCATCACCTTCATCACCACCACCACCATCACCATCACAATCATCATCACCATCATCATCATCATCATCGTCATCGTCATCGTCATCGTCTTCATCATCATCATCATCACCATGATGAGGAACATCACTGTCATCATCATCTTCATTATCATCGTCCACCAGACACAGCAGGTAGCAGTAGCAGTAGCAGTAGCAGTAGCAGTAGCAGTAGCAGTAGCAGTAGCAGTAGCAGTAGCAGTAGCAGTAGAAGTAGCAGTAGCAGTAGCAGTAGCAGTAGCAGCAGCAGCAGCAGCAGCAGCAGCAGCAGCAGCAGCAGCAGTAGCAGTAGCAGTAGCAGTAGCAGTAGCAGGAGCAGTATATAGCCGTCGCAGTGGCAGTGGCAGTGGCAGCAGCAGTAGCAGTAGCAGCAGCGACGGCGGCGGCAACAGCGTACTAGCACCAGCACAAGCAACTGAGCGTCACTGCATCATTCATAACCGTCATAACCATCACCATCACCAGCACCATCATGCAAGGGTGGCGCCGGTAGCACCAGCCAATGTGAACACTGAAGTTTTAGCTGTTAGCTGTCCAGCGTTTTGGGTTTCGTCGATGCTTTGCGGCGAAGATGCCGGCAAAGGCACATGATGAGCAACTTAGGTTTTGTCACGAAGTTGCTGGAACCCGCGCATGTGGCCTTGTCTCGCCCCAACCGGCATCCTGAACTCAGACCTTTCTTGCGAAGGTGATGTTAGAGCTCCTATCGGCGGTTGCACCAAGCCGAAAGGCTGGGTCCGGGGCATTGGAGCTGTGCGTTATGTCAGGTCTTGGGACACAGCTGTTGGGTCTTCGTATTGTCGTAGAAGTGCGCGTTGCGTGTTCGCAGGTTTTTCGTTCTCTCCGTTTTTCTGTTGATTCTATATGTCGATCTTTCCGTGTCTTGCTGCCTCGATGTCCACGAGCTCCGCGTGTCTCGGTTCAGCGTGCCCGGCGTCCCGGTGGCATGGCATCTTAAAGCTTAGTGTTCCAATCTCGGTCTGGTGTCTTTGCTTTTTTTCGTCTCGGTGCGCTGGTGACAACATATTCAGCACTTTCTCAATGCCATCATGCCTGTGTGCGGGTTTCGGAAGTCTGCATTCTGAATGTAGTGGTCGTTTTGCAGTTACGGAAAGCATGTGCAGGAGCAAGCCCGCGGAGAGGCTTGCATGAAGGCAAGTAGGAGTGTACAGGTTACAAAACATGGATTCGGTGCACGCAATGCACACGTCCCTCTGCTCAATGGCTGATTGACAACCCGTGTCTTACCCGATATCAGTCTACTCAGACTCTACTCACTGTAGCAACTGTTCGTAAATTCAGGCTCAGGACAAACATGTAGTTACAATGTAGTTGCACACATGAAAACCCTGAATCTGCAATCCAAAACCCTGAAACCTTGAAGCCCTCAAGCCCTGAACCCTAAACCCGAAAGCCTTTAGACCCTAGAGTCCAAACCCCCAAGTCCCAAGCAAACCCCTAACCCTGCACCATCGTCGCCATCTTGGAATCCCAGGCGCTGCTCGTCCGGGCGCTGCGGCGCTGCGCCGGCGCCTGGGGCGAAGGCGCCCTCGACTGTCGGTTCCTTTTTGGGGCCAGAGCTTGGGTTCAGCTACGGATTGGGATTTGGGTGGTTGCCCCAATTAGGGTCCCTTTTTTGGGTCCATATTAGAAATTGGCACCTACTATTTAGGCTACCCCGAAAACAGGTAAATAATTTTGACAACCGCCCAGTTAGGGTTTGGGGTTTTGGGGTCTGGAGGTCGGCGGGTTCAGCTCAAACTAGTCAAGGTTTTGCATCAAGGGTTTGTTCCTTGAATCCTATTCTGCTGGTTTGCTCTTGTATCATAGCGGCCTGGATGTAACTTCATCTACAGTAGGTATGAATTATACCTTAGAACTTGATGCTATATGCCCCAAACCCTATACTAGTCATTCAGAAGGCCCCTATATCATAGACCCCTTCCAGCAATCCTTTGAAGAGGAGCCCTATTCTAATCATTCATGATGTCACTTCAGGTGCCCTGACAGTGAGACTGGAGTTTTGCTGTGCATTCTAACGTAGGCCGTGAGCTTTTCTTCCAACCCTGTAACTAGCAAGCTAGAAGGGACGCAATCGCATGGGAGACATTCACGCTTTTCACGCCTCTCCACCTGCGGCCAGTATGCCTGATGGGCTCGAAGCACTCAAGCTTCAAGCCCAACTCCATCCCAGATCTGACCAAGATCCCAGGCGCCTCCCCCTGAATCTTCCCACCCCAGAAGGCCGAGCTCGCACCTGCCAGCCCCGCACAAGCCATGGATTCCACATGCTTGCCGTTATGTAGGAGTCGTAATTTCCAATGCTACTTTGGGGTCCCTGATTACAGCCACAGTATATTGTACACCCAATAATAATACTGAGGCTGCTTTTGCGGCCCCTGTTGCCGCAGACCCCAAGGCCCAAGAAACCAAAGCTGCAAGCTCCGCAGCCGAAGGGGCCGAGTCCCTGACTGCGGCTGTCGGGCGTTTTCAAGAGGCGCTACAGCTTCGAAATATCAGGGTTTGGAGGTTTAGGGTTTCAGGGTTCGAGATGTCAGGGTTTGAGGCTCCACGGTTTAGAGTTTTCAGTGTTGCGGTCCCCTGACGGTCCAGGTTTAGGGCTTGAGACTTGCAGCTTTGGCACTTTGAGGGGCCTGACAGGTCGGTTGTGCAGAGCGCTGATCAAGAGGTGTGAATGCGTGGGTTTACTATTATGGGAGCCTGCGCAATGACCCAAATTCCTCCCCGGGATTCCTTGTTAGAAGCGTCCATACGATACCCCAAATCCCTATTCTAACAGTCAGGGCTCATGATCATTTAGTTTAGGGAGCTTAAGGTTTCAAGTCGAACGCTAGCGCCACCAGCAAGCCTTCGAACTCTGCGGACACAGCTGCCGAGCACCAAGTCGAGATGCCTTCACAACGGCTGGGCCCCTACATACACCTCAAACTCTAAACCCGAGGCCTCTACTGGCCTTAGGAGTTGTGGGTTAATGTAGGGGCCTAAATAATTACCACTTTGGGGTTCCTGATTTTACTTATCGCATGCCCCAAAACCCTTTTCTGATTAATACGCCCACCGCAAAATTACCTGTGTTAGCTTGCTTGCACTGCATCTTCCAGAGGTCGCAGACTCTGCAGCGGAGCGACAGGTGGAGGAGTCTCTAGCAGCCGCCAGGGACCCCGGTCGGCAGATCAGCTGAGCAGCTCGGGAGGGCTAAAGAAGGTGTGTAGTGCAGTTGGCTGCGTCTGAATCTCACGCCCCAGCTTTTAAGCAGCAGGCCCTTCTGTCCAACGTATGGCAGGGCTGTGTCACTGGCAGGGTGTGCAATGCTTGGACCGCACAGCACCGCCTGGCATCAGCCCACATTTGCAGCCTAATCGAACAAAGCCCGAGCACCAAATGCAATAGTCCGAACCCTGCACCTCTGCACCTAAAGCCCTATATCCAGCTCCAGGAGCCTTAAATTTCAACTACAGTAGCTACACCCACCAAAGCCCGCAAACACAAGGGCGCAAGTCAACCAACCATTGGTTAAAGGCACCATGAGCTGTGGCAGCTGGTCTAGCCAGATGATTTGACAAACTTTAGCTAGATCCTTGAAATACGAGGAACATCAACAAAAGGACGAAGCTGAAATCTACGCACATAGAAGGCCCGGATACATACGAGATGGGAGGAAATTTGCGGAAGCAGGAATCTGCAGGCCCAGCCGGTTTTGCTACTCATCACGGTAAAGCGTTCAGGGTTTAGGCCATTCCCGACCAGCATTTCGAGTCCCGCGTGACCACCACAGTCTTGCAACCCTCGATCAGAGGCACATAAATCACAAAAACCCTAACAAGGCACTCGCATTCCTAAGCCCTCAAAACCCTGAAGGCCCTAAAGGCCCCCAACCCTCCACCCAGGCTCCGGCCAGAAACTCCGAGGGAGAGGCTTCACCGAAAGACGCTTCATCCTCAGACCGTGGTTTGTGGGATGGGGACCCTTTGCTTTGGCCCGAACGCTGTTGGGAAACGGTTCGTGTGAATCACAGCTTTGTTGTCCCGGGGGGGAGACATGGCATGATTTGAATAGCACCCTTGTTTGGTCAATGAGGTACCGTAAAGCCTAAACCCTAGACCGAGTGATGGGGCTTCCGGGGCGAGAGGAGCCGCTTGGTCATTGAAGGAGAGTTTCATCAGTGTTGGGACAAACCAAGCTCCCTAACCGGACGTCGGGAATTGTACCACCGCGGACAACAGCTCACAACACCCCGGAAGTCGGTTGTTCAGTCAGAGTTGCAAGACTAAACGATAACGGTAGAAATACCAAGAACATCAGTCGCAGGAGCATATCTGGAGTTGAAGCGGGAATAGAAGTGCAAGCCAATGCACCATTGACGAGAAGCTCTTACTCATGGAGATCGTAGAAGTATGAGGTCATGGCCGGGTCTCTTCTGGCGGAAATGCGGAGATGTTCATTCTGACTTGACGGACGTTTGTGTTTTCACTATGTGCCACAGAGGAGTGTGCTGAGAACAGTGAGGGCATTCGTACCAGGAGCAGCAAGCTCAATCCTTCGTTTGGCGGTTGGTGTAACAGTTTGGTTTGACATGAAATTAATGCTCTTGCCGTTGTTGTCAGAGCTTGTTGCCTCTGCTGATCGTCATGACAATGATGTTGAGAAGACTGACGGCTATGGCGAGATCGTTGGTAGCGGCATTGCTGAGAACACTGATGCAGTTGACCTTGTTTATCTGCGGCTGTGAGCAGCTAGCAGCTAGCAAGGGTTCTGCATAATTACCACTACTATTCTCTAGGGTCCCTCATTCTAACTACAAATAAAGTCTATACCGCCAAACCCTGTTCTGATGAGCAAGGCCGTTCATTGTTTTGATATCGGTCATTGATGGAGGGATTGTCTGTGTTTTGTGCTCCTTGGAATCACACTCGCAGCTGGCAGCAGTGATTACAGTACAGTTCTAAGCTTGAGTTTCAGGTTTAATTAGGAATTGAAGCTCAGCTGTGTCCTAGAACTATGCGTGCACGAATAAGTACAAGTATAAATATCAGTTTCAGCACTTGCATGAGTACTAGCATGATCAGATGTATCAGCGCAAGTATTAACATAATTGCTATACTATGTTCTTTCATATAATGCCATCTGTGTTATGGTCTATCATATTCCATTGCAGTATACTACCGTCTATTAAATATAGCAGACTCTATTCCTTTATATCAAAGCATCTACTATTGAGACCTATCTTGATCTTGAAGCCTGGACAAAAGGCCGACCCTCGACGAGACTCCCGAGAAGCTCGGGCGAAGGCAGCGTGATTCCGGACCTCCGGGGTGAGGGTTGAGGGTTCAGGATTGAGGGTTTAGGGTTTAGGGTTTAGAGAGTTGGTTGACCCTTCAGAACTGCAGGGTGCCGCTACTGGCTATCATTTATGGGGCATTACCAGTTTAAGGTACAGGTTATAGGGTACCAGAAGAGGGTACCAAGTACCATTGTCGGGTGCTGATCTAACTGTTTTTGCAAGTTTGGTCTCGTTCCAAATGTCAATTGCCTTCCAGCGGCGCAGGTGGCAAGCAAACCGCCCAAGTTCTCCTCCAGAAGCCAACTTGTCCGTTACAGTCTGCAGCCCTTCTGCGCTTTCACTTTGTCCCGGATGCCTGAGCTCTTCATGACAATGCGGCTTGCTGTCAATCGACAGAATCGCTTGTGGAAAGCACAAAGCCTCATAGAATTCGAGACTAATTTTGCTCCGGGTTTTCGAGTTCACGGCTTGCCCCTGCAAGTTGTTGCTTCGAGCTTCGATGCTTGCCGCATTGCTGTCTCGCCACCACCTGCAGCTGCAGCACCACTGCCACCGCTGCAGCCTCCGGACAGCACTACCTTCACCAGTCGCAGCAGCATCATCAGCAGCTTTGGGAAAATCAGCACCTGGGTTACATCCTTGCACCATCAGACTATCATGGTTGCACCGCCATTACCTCAGCGTCGAACCATCGCGTCATTACACCTTCAGATCTCCAGACTCTCATGTCATGAAATCATGGCGTCGATGCAACGTCGTATCATTATATCATCTTCCTCACCCTTACCCTCGCCCTTCATCTGCTCAGGCCATATCACCATCACCATCGTCAGCGTCTACAGCGGACCGTTATCCTCATGCTCCTGCTCATCATCAATAGCATCGTACTCTTTGTCAGTAGCAGCAGCAAAAACAACAGCCGCACGACGTCTTCAAAGCTTTCATCGTGATTGATGCTGTTCCTGCTGCCGGTGCTGCTGCCGTTGCTGTAACAGCACCGATGACTGCTACTACTGTGCCAAGTCGTGGTACAGTCGAGAACAAGCACAGCAAGATAGATAGTGGTGCATGTGGCAGTTTGAAGAAGAAGAAGGCCAAGAAAAACCAAAGGAAGAAGGAGGACTGGCACTTGGTACCGGCAGCGACAAGAGCAATAACAGCACGGCAAGGACTGAGAGCAGCAAAGCAAAACGAACATGGAGACTGCCAACAAGCAGAGGAAGGAGAACGAAGACCTGTGCCAGGAATCCCAGCCGGCAGGACCCTCAAACCCTAAGTCCCGTACGAGGTGGGCCCGAGACCTGTGCGAGCCACTGCTCTTTACAAAGCCTGCCAGCATGAGCAGCACCAGGTCCCGCCCTTGAGCCTCTCCACGCTTCCTGCTTTCGATGACCAGGCCTCGTGGTATTTTGAGCAATGGCGCGTAATGTAGGTGACTGAATCTATCACTATTTTTCTCTAGGGTTCCTCATATATACCCCAAATCCTACAAGGCCCTACATCAAAGACTTCCCGGTTAGATTTCAAGCTCGAGAATCCTGTCGTCAGGGGTGCGTAAGACTTACAAGCTTTGGAGGCCTAAGAGCTTCAGGGGTCTAGGGATTCGGATACCGAGGGCGAGCGGAGCATCAGGACCCTCCGCGCTGGGAGAAGAAATCGGTGAAGGATTGAGAGTTTAAGGTGTAGGTGTAGGTGTCATTCCGAAAAGCTTCAGGTGGAGCCGTGGCCCATGCACCACACAAGCCCCCATGAGCCAATAAGCCTGAGCTGGAGCGGGGGGTATCAGCAAATAGGCTCCAGGGATCTACGTAACTCCTCACCAAGCGCGGACTCAACGTCTCAAAGCTGGACGAAGTGCTGAGACCCGTCAACCCCCAACCCTCACCCTAAACCCTAAGCCCGAAACTCTAAACCCAAAGCACCATCAACCCTCAAACTGCCGAGGGCAGCCTCATGAACACCGATTCCGTGAGCTCCAGCTGCCAACGCGTCACGAGCGACAGCGAGGGCGTGGAGAGCAGACTGTCGCGCCTGTCCAGCAAAGGCAACGGAGGGTTCAGGTTTCAAGTAAAGCTATTTAGCGTTCTACGACTCCTACTACTACTACTACTACTACTACTACTACTACTATTGCTGCGACGACGGCGGCGACGACAACCATTACTACGACTACACGACTACACGACTACACGACTACACGACTACACGACTACACGACTACACGACTACACGACTACACGACTACTACGACTACCACGACTACTACGACTGCTACGACTACTACGACTACTGCGACTACTGCGACTACTACGACTACTACGACTACTACGACGACTACGACGACTACGACCACTACGACGACGACGACGTCCTATTGCTGCGAGCACTGCGACTACGACTACGACGACGACGACGACTTCTGTTCCTGCTCCTGCTGCTGCTGCTTCTACTACCAGTAGCCATAGCACGTGTTCGGATGTTCTTGGCGAGGGAAGCTGTGGGCTTGGGACACGTCAGCGGTGAGCCTTGACCCACCCCCCACATCTCTCCGCATGTCTGGCGGTCGCCGTTCAGGGCCAGGCGTGGTTGCTTGACTTGGGACATCGGTTTTGGGGCAGATTATAGGTGCCTGCATGCTGAGTAGCAGTATTCAATAGCTCGGCCCCCGAAACCCTAAACCCTTAACCCGTAAGCCTTTGAGGCTGCCTTTCGAGCTTAGACGCGTGAAACCCGAAGAGGCAGCGCTGCCTTGAACTCCAAAGGACAGGGGGCCTGGGCCTTTAGCATTGCAAGAGGGCTCGTTTGAGGTTCCGTTGAAGCTTGCTTGAAGGGTTACTGTAAGGGACTAGTACAGGGGCCCTACTAATTAAAAGACTTCTAATTACATTATTTCAACCATTTTCAATCGTGGGTTCAGAGTATTCGACAGAGATCAGCTCGAAGGGTCCTTCGCTTCACCCCGCCCTCACTGCAATCGGCGCGGCGTGGGGAGAATCTCAAGGATTTGGAGCAAACCATACGAAACAAGCTTCACATCTGGTCGGATGAATTCAGATGCAGGGATGGTTGATCCCGAGTTCTTCAGTTCTTTAATTTAGTGTTTAGGGTTACCCTCGACCTTCCAAAAGTTCAACACTTCCTGTGCCGAATTCCGGAGCTTTCCCAAAGCAAGGAACCCCCTCAGTAGTGCACGAGCACAGGCAGGTGAAAGCAAACTGGTCTGAGACGAGTTCGACGAGATTTGACATAGTTAGCCCGGATACGGAAGAGCCCGCAGCCAGACTCGTCAACTCTTAACCTAAAAATCTCAAGCCCCACCACCTGAAGCCACATCCACCGGCGCTCATCCACCGGTAGAGAGAGGAAAGTTGTTGCGAGGGATCAAGCCCTAGTGCCAGTACAAAAGCGAAGGCCGTTGCTGAGGATGATGCTGATGTTGTTGCAGGTGACGACCACAAAGACCACAGGCAAACTTCAGACCACCAACAAGCCCTGCGCTCCTGGTCGATTGATCATCGGATCTAGTAGCTAGGGCTATAAATTAAATGGTGTCTGAACTAAGGTGTTTTACAATCTTACTTAGAAAGTGCCTGGAACCCTTTCGGAGCCCTTATAGAAACCCTATAGAAGCCCTTACAGCCTCAACTACGTGCCCTGACCCTCCAAGTAGTCAACAGTGGGATTTCTTCCACCCCTAAACCCTGAGCCCTAAACCCTAAACCCTAAGCCACAAGCCCTCGACCCTAAGCCCTGTAAACCTCAAACAGCTCAGGCCGAAGCCGCTCCGGCAGCACAAGCGTCTAGCCTCGGCCGTTGAGCAGCAAGCATTTGCGGGCTAAGTATTATAGGGGCTTGAATCAGTAGGTATATGATCTAATAGGTTCATATAATGAGACCTCTATATTGCCTCAATCTCCGATTCGCAAACAACTCGAAACACTGACAACCAGAGACTCCCGACCCTCGGAACCTCCAACACCCTAAACCCCGGAACCTAGTTGCCACAGAAACCTGAATAAGTACCGGTCTTATTCCTCAGGGTTCCTTATCATGGTTGTGTCATAACTCCCCTCAGCAAAAAAAGAACCGTATTCTAGTAATGAAGGCGATTATCCTATGTTTTGGGACCTTCTGTTCCGGGTCTAAGGTTTGAGAGCAACTTTGTGGTTGCCTAGGTGCAGCCTCAGAGTTTGGGGTTTGCTTTCGGGCTAAATGCGGGTTTTGGGCTTTGATCAGACACCCGAAACTCTATACCCTTAACCCTTAACCCTAAACCCTAAACCCTGGCTTTCTCGGGTCTTTGAGGTCGAAAACAACTGGGGTACCTGCAAGGAAAGCCCACGGGCCATGGCAAATACTCGTCAGGCTAAGGTTCGGGGTTGAGGGGTTTCAGAGGTCTTTGCGGCTGAGAGAGTTGGTATGCAGCGCGCCAGCCTCTCGACCACTACCAAGCCATCATTGGCGAACGCAGTCCCGCACAACAGCAAAGGAAGCAAGAACGTGCGAGCACGACGAAAAGACACCAACAAATATGACGCAGCCAAGCACGGAAACATGCCACCAGTCAAACAATGGCAAGCACGCACAGCCTAGACAATCATACAACCAGGGGGCAACTCGACCAACACGCAACAAAATTAAACCTGACTCACCAGGGCGCATTCCTGCAGGGAGTGTCCTGTGACTTCCAACTAGCTGAGATGTTTTGCTGTCTTTGCCGTCTTTGCATTCCGCAACAATCTGCTACTAAACTTTCCAGAAGCCTGTGAAGTGCAACTACTGAGTACGGCAAAAGGCTGCGAACGCTGCTGATGGCACATGATAATAACCAGATCAACAATAAAGCAGATAATAAAGCTGAGAAGAACATTAAACATCAGAGAAATCGTACTGGCAACAACCAATTGCTCCAAGGGAGGAACAGCATATCAAGTTCCAGTCATGAGAAACAAGCGCTAAACCCTAAAACCGAAGACAGCCAAGGGGACCTCGTTGCAGCTCTGCGGCGTGACGTTAGCTTCGACGATGCAGATAGCTCCGCTCTCAGAGACCTCAGTCTTGCTCTTGGGGTTTCGGCTCTTGGGGTTTAGGCATCAAGGAAAGCGACGTGAGATGTACATGCCACGGAGGGCGTCTTAGTTCTGACGATTCTCCAGCAGGTCTGCCCACCACGTGGAGTTCAGGCTTCGAAGACTGTGCTTCGCAACAACCCGACCATTTCAAGGCCGTCAACCACTCGATTGAACCAGGTAGTCTTGGGTTTCCAAGCAGAATTCTTCGGCCTCTGCCCGAAACTCCTTCCACTTACTGAGAGGTCCCGTGCGCTTTTGTGAGGCTTTGTAACGCCGGCCCGGAATCCTGGGCAGCCGAGCAGCAACAACCTGGAAGTGCCCAACAAGGCCACACCGAAAGAGAAGTGCGGGCTTGAGAGAGCGAGAGAGCGAGAGAGAGAGAGAGAGAGACAGCTAGCGCAGTCGGTCACTTGGGCGGGTGGTTGGGTGGATTGAAGTCTGGGTGTTCTGTACATGCATATATGTATAATGCACATGTAAATTGTTTAAATCTACATATATATATATACACATGTAGGTATACATACCTATAGACATATACATATGTATTCGCATGCTTCTCCAGCGGATGCGTATGCATAAGTGCACACCCACACAGACATGCACACACACACATACAAACACACGCATGCACATACTCATGCACATACGCAGACACAGACACACACACGCATACACACACATACATACATCCGTACCTACATGCATACACACATATACATACGTACGCGCATACATACCTACGTATGCACATACAATAGAAGCATACATACAGACATACATACATACAGGTATACACGGCTACCAATGCATGTATGTAGGCATGTATGTAGGCATGTATGTATGTCTGTATGTATGTATGTATGTAGGTACGTATGTCTGTCTGTCTGTATACGTACAACGCTGTATGGAATGTATGGAATTACCGTACATGTATATGTACATATGTATGTCTGTGTATAAGTACGTATGTGTATGTGTATACATATGCGGCGCACATGCACTTTTGTATATGTGCACGTGTGTACAAGTGTTTCTGTGCGCATGAATGTTCATAGACATGTACATACGGACAAATGCACATATGCACGTTTGTACTATGTACAGTTATATGCACATATGTGCATATGTATACCTGCGCTTATGTTAGTCTGCATGTGCGTGTGCATATGTGTATATGCATACGTATATGTATGTGTGCTTATGCATGTTTGCGTATATGTGGCTGTGCATGTAGATTTTTCTTCTGTGTATATGTGTATGCATATGCATAAGTATGTATGTGTACATGTACGTATGTTGTCTGTATATATACCTATATATATATATATACACATGTATACGTGTGCATGTATGTGTATCTGTACACGCATGGGTATATGTGTCCATGTGTGCAAGTAAATGTATAAGTGCATGTGCACATCTGTGTTCATGTATATCTCTCTCTCTATATATACACATATTTGTATGCATACGTCTCCATATACATACATACATACCTGGATGCATGTTTACATATGTGTGTGTGTATATATATATATATATACAGGGAGAGAGCGAGAGAGAGAGAGAGAGAGAGAGAGAGAGAGAGAGAGAGAGAGAGAGAGAGAGCGAAGAAATGTAATTGCTGATACGTGTACTGATACGTACACGTGTATATGGTGCATGTTTGTGAGTATTTGCGGATTCAACCATGTGTTTGCATGCACACTTATGTATGTATGTATAACTGCACATATTTGCATGGATGTATATGTGCATGTATACACGTATGTATACAAGTATATATATATATATATACACACTTTTTCGTGTGTGTGTGTATGTCTATTGTTATGGGCATGTGTATGTACATGCATGTGTATGCTTCCAGCTTGCTGTATGTGCGTTGCATGTAAGGTTTATGTTCTACCTTGTACGTGCATGTTCATGTGTGTGTGTGTCTGTGCGAAAATTTATACGCATATGCAGTGTATATGGATACTTTTATATGTTTGCAAACGTTTATGTTTCTGATTAGTTGATTGAGCATCCGTTTGTGTGTGTGTGTGTATTTGTCACTATTTTGTAAACACATGTAATTGTATGTAAAAAGATGTACATATATGTATACTTCTAAGTGTACATCTAAGCATGTGTTTCTGTACATATGTATGTGTATGTATGCAAATGTATATGTAGATAATATGTGATGTATGTGCATATCCGTCTGTATAGTTCTAAGTAAGTATGCACATGCACGTACACACTTGACGCACGAATGAATGGAAAGCAGGTATGCAGACACAGAAGGAATAGGTTTCTTTGGCATCTCTCGTGCTTGGCCCGAGTGCACTGGTCGCCTTTTTCTTCACATTTTCCGGGCGACTTCTCGAACAGACTCGCAAGCATGACAGTCATCGAGCGGGTCTTAGAAAGCTTCTTCGAGAAAGTGGGCCGGGTCGTCGGCACTCACCCCGTCAAGAGTCTCGTCGGCAGTGTCCTCTTCGTGGTGGCCTGTGGCGGCGGGTTCTCGATGCTTACGAACGAGACGCGACCGGAGAAGCAATGGGTCCCCACTGGAGCCATTGCCCTGGAACACAACGATTACGTCTCGCAGACCTATCCGTCGAACTCGCGGTTCAACCTCTTCTCCGTCACCTGCAACGACGTGGACACTGAGAATTGCAACATTTTTGATCCCAAATATCTGCAGCGATTCCATGAGATCAACGAGAAGATCCTGAACATCACCATCGACGGCGACGAGATTGTCGCGGACTTGGACGAGCAGCACAAGCGAAGCGAAGGCGACAATCGTCCTTGGACCCAGTATGCCGGGGACTGGACATTCAATGGGCGTCCGGAGACTGTGAACGGAAGCGTCGTTTTCCAAGGGCGCAAGTGCTTTGCCTTCGGGCCCTTCTGTGGGCGACAGTCCATCTTGGATGTGTTCAGGAGTGATGACCACATCATCTCGACCCTGACGGCCGAGAATGTGAAGCTGGCGGTAAACGAGTGGGAGGATCAGGAGAATTTCTGCCCGCTGACCATCGCAAACGCCAACTCCCCATGCTTCGACACGAACTGCCAGAAGTACGACACCACTGCCGAGCGCAACGCTTGCCGAATCTTGGCCCGCAGCTATTGCGACCAGGAGTGTCCCACTCGGACGTTCCTGAGCGCCACTGGTGAAGAGGTGACAGTGCCAATCTCCATGGCCAACTGCCACGATCGTGGATGCATCACCCTTGGCAGCTTCGAGGCAGCTAACAACTCGAACACCCAGTTGAACACGGATCCCAACGCCACAGGTGAGGCCCCCGAGAGCGCTTTCGAGTTCCAGCCGACCAAGATCAGAACCATGGTTGGCGGCCTCCAGCTGGACGCCAATCAGAAGTACACCGGTGGCAAGTACCTGTCAGGCTTCTTCGCGCTGAACAAGGCCGAGCTCTACTGCCCGACCGCAGGTGTCTCCGACCCGGTTGCGGACGAGTGGGAGAGGAGAGCCCTGTGCTTCATGGGCGTGAACGCCGACACCCGCGCCGAGCCGAAGTTGGATTGCCCGGAGGATGATCTGTTGAAGTTCAGCGGCTTGTTCCAGCGGTCGCTCGGCGACGAGTTCGGAAATGCCATCCGAGGAGACATCTCCAAGCTCACGGCTTCTTATGGCGTGATCATCTTTTACTGCGCGATCATGATCGGTAAATGTGATGCCATTCATTCCGGCATGTTCCTGTCCTTTGTGGCAGTGCTCATCGTGGGTTTGACAATTGCTAGCACCCTTGGCCTCATGGGCTACTTCGGAGTGCCCAACGGCAATCTCAACAACAATCTGTACTTCCTGCTGCTGGGTCTGGGCGTGGATGATGCCTTCGTGCTGAGCTCCGAGTTTCTCCGCCATTCTCGGGAGGGCAACGGGAAAAGCATCCCAGACCGCATCGCAGCAACCGCCCGGACGGGTGGCATCTCTGTCCTCATCACCTCTGCCACGGATGCCCTGGCATTCCTGGTCGGTGCTACCACTGTGCTGCCAGCGCTGGGCTGGTTTTGCACCTATGCCGGCGTATCCATCGTCTTGTGCTACACCTACCAGCTCACCGTGTTCCTGCCCTGCCTGGCCCTGAATGCCCGGCGCATCGAATCCAACCGCATTGACTGCTGCTGCTGCTGCCGTGTGCCGGAGCGCTCAATTGAGGATCCCCAAGGATGCTGCCTCGGCTGCTGCCTCCCTAAGGCAGCCTTCAAAGGAGGTCACCTCGCAAAGGGCTTGAAGGCTTTCATGACTCGGGTCACCACGCCCGTGGGACAGGCGGTGACTTTCCTTCTCTTCGCTGTCTTGACCGGCGTGGGCATCTATGGATCCACGATGATCTACAAGGACTTCAAGCTGGAGTGGTTCATTCCGGACTCGTCCTACGTGAACGAGTTCTTCAACATCAACTCCGAGTACTTCGCGACGGGCACGCCCATCACGGTGAACATGCGCGAGACGCCTGCCACGTTTGCGGCTCAGAGCAACATGCGCGAGCTGCACAACTACTTGACCACTTCGGATCTTGTGAACCAGGACGTGGCGGTCGATAGCTGGTATGAGGAGTTCATGACGTGGGCAGTGGATCCATCCCAGGCAGCCACCGCCAGCGCTGTCTTCGCACCTTCTCGAACCGACCCAGATGCCACGTTCCAGGATTCGTCGGCCTTCTACACAGCTCTCTACACCTGGTACCGTGGCACCACCGGGTCCCGGTATCGGGGGTCCATGATTTGGGCTTCCAGCGCCTGCAACTTGGACGGTAGCTCCGAAGTCATCCCCAGCGGCTGCGTGATTACCGATGGCCTCAAGGCTCACCGCTTCAACGCTGAGCTTTCGCTTGCAGCCACAAATTTGGGCACCAACCGCTACACGACCATGGAGTCTATGCGAGCGAGGTGCAACGAGCTGTACCCGGGCTCCTTCCCTTACAGCTTCGACTTCCTCTACTGGGAGGAGGTTGGCGTCATTGACACGGAGCTGGTGCGCAACCTGGCCATCTGTGGCGGCGTGATCTTGGTTGTGATCTTCGCATTGGTGCCTGCACCACGCATCGCCATCTGGGTGGTTCTGTGCGTGGCCCTGTCCATCGTGGATACTCTCGGCTTCATGTACTTCTGGGACGTGACCATCAGCGGCGTGTCCACCATCTACCTCCTGATTTGTGTTGGCCTCGCTGTGGACTATGCGGCGCACATCGCCCACATGTTCAAGGAGTCTCTCGGCAGCCCACGGGAGCGCGCAATCGCAGCCATCGAGCGTATCGGACCGTGCACATTCAATGCGGTCACTTCTACGCTGCTTGCTGTCGTGGTGGTGGGCTTCTCTGACAGCTACGTCTTCCGAATCTTCTTCAAGGTGCTTTTCTTGGTGGTGACGATCGCAGGAGCTCACGGATTGTGGCTCTTGCCTGCCATCCTTTCCGTGCTAGGTGGATCCAAGGAGGCTAGCAAAGTTGAGCCTGCTTAGCTGCCCGTTCTATGAAGTTCTGTGTTCTTTGCTTCAGAGTCTGGAGGGCTGGTGTTCAAGACCAGGGTCCAAGTTGAGTCTTGATTGCTCCGGCGATTCGCCGTGCAGATGTCGGTGAATCCAAAAGCTTCCAGACTCCAAAGTGGCCCAAGTGCACATCAATTCTCGTTAATTGTTGGATTTTCGTTTCGAGCTCCATCGCTGTCGGTCTCCGTACGGAGATAGTTTTAGGCAGTTGGCTTGGGGTTCCCACGTCTTTGCAGACGACGATTTGTTTCGCTGCATGCCTTTCTCTTCTTGCGCCGGATTCTGCACCCTTCGGGGAGTACCCTTACCTGGGAAGCGGGTCGGGGCCCTCCCTTGTGGCAGACGTCAAGGCGTCGGAAGAGCCATTCGTCTGAGTCTGTCGCTCATCAGCTGGCAGTCTTGGCTAGTTGTTTGTAGTGTACAGCCTCATGATGTGTGGTTGCCGTACTTCGCCTATTGGCCTTTGTCTTCTGGACAGGGCCGTTGCCAGTCACTCAGAAAATGAGTCGCTGGGCGACACAGGCAGGCCGGGCGCCAATGCTGTTCAAGAGAAGCCAGAGGTCTTACCCAGTTAGCCCTCGAGGAGACTGTGAGCCGTTGAGTGAAGCTACAGCATTGGCGTGCGGACCTTATTCTGCTCTGGAATTCTCGTCCAAAGGACAAAAAGAAGGAGCTTGAAACCTACAGAGAACCACCCGCGTCGTGCAGCAAAAGTCAAAGGATGGCCTGGGAAGCTGTTGTTCCACATCCACTGCTGAGTGAAACCTACAGGAGGCCCACGTGCTTGAACACTCCGTAACTTCCGTCAGAGAGCATGCCAAGGTCTGAAGTGCGATCGTGGCATGTTCGTCATGACGGTTTCGCTATGTCTTCTGCTTGGCCCGAGTGCACTGGTCGCCTTTTTCCTCACATTTTTCGGGCGACTTGTCGAACAGACTCGCAAGCATGACAGTCATCGAGCGGGTCTTAGAGAGCTTCTTCGAGAAAGTGGGCCGGGTCGTCGGCACTCACCCCGTTAAGAGTCTCGTCGGCAGTGTCCTCTTCGTGGTGGCCTGTGGCGGCGGGTTCTCGATGCTTACGAACGAGACGCGACCGGAGAAGCAATGGGTCCCCACTGGAGCCATTGCCCTGGAACACAACGATTACGTCTCGCAGACCTATCCGTCGAACTCGCGGTTCAACCTCTTCTCCGTCACCTGCAACGACGTGGACACTGAGAATTGCAACATTTTTGATCCCAAATATCTGCAGCGATTCCATGAGATCAACGAGAAGATCCTGAACATCACCATCGACGGCGACGAGATTGTCGCGGACTTGGACGAGCAGCACAAGCGAAGCGAAGGCGACAATCGTCCTTGGACCCAGTATGCCGGGGACTGGACATTCAATGGGCGTCCGGAGACTGTGAACGGAAGCGTCGTTTTCCAAGGGCGCAAGTGCTTTGCCTTCGGGCCCTTCTGTGGGCGACAGTCCATCTTGGATGTGTTCAGGAGTGATGACCACATCATCTCGACCCTGACGGCCGAGAATGTGAAGCTGGCGGTAAACGAGTGGGAGGATCAGGAGAATTTCTGCCCGCTGACCATCGCAAACGCCAACTCCCCATGCTTCGACACGAACTGCCAGAAGTACGACACCACTGCCGAGCGCAACGCTTGCCGAATCTTGGCCCGCAGCTATTGCGACCAGGAGTGTCCCACTCGGACGTTCCTGAGCGCCACTGGTGAAGAGGTGACAGTGCCAATCTCCATGGCCAACTGCCACGATCGTGGATGCATCACCCTTGGCAGCTTCGAGGCAGCTAACAACTCGAACACCCAGTTGAACACGGATCCCAACGCCACAGGTGAGGCCCCCGAGAGCGCTTTCGAGTTCCAGCCGACCAAGATCAGAACCATGGTTGGCGGCCTCCAGCTGGACGCCAATCAGAAGTACACCGGTGGCAAGTACCTGTCAGGCTTCTTCGCGCTGAACAAGGCCGAGCTCTACTGCCCGACCGCAGGTGTCTCCGACCCGGTTGCGGACGAGTGGGAGAGGAGAGCCCTGTGCTTCATGGGCGTGAACGCCGACACCCGCGCCGAGCCGAAGTTGGATTGCCCGGAGGATGATCTGTTGAAGTTCAGCGGCTTGTTCCAGCGGTCGCTCGGCGACGAGTTCGGAAATGCCATCCGAGGAGACATCTCCAAGCTCACGGCTTCTTATGGCGTGATCATCTTTTACTGCGCGATCATGATCGGTAAATGTGATGCCATTCATTCCGGCATGTTCCTGTCCTTTGTGGCAGTGCTCATCGTGGGTTTGACAATTGCTAGCACCCTTGGCCTCATGGGCTACTTCGGAGTGCCCAACGGCAATCTCAACAACAATCTGTACTTCCTGCTGCTGGGTCTGGGCGTGGATGATGCCTTCGTTCTGAGCTCCGAGTTTCTCCGCCATTCTCGGGAGGACAACGGGAAAAGCATCCCAGACCGCATCGCAGCAACCGCCCGGACGGGTGGCATCTCTGTCCTCATCACCTCTGCCACAGATGCCCTGGCATTCCTGGTCGGTGCTACCACTGTGCTGCCAGCGCTGGGCTGGTTTTGCACCTATGCCGGCGTATCCATCGTCTTGTGCTACACCTACCAGCTCACCGTGTTCCTGCCCTGCCTGGCCCTGAATGCCCGGCGCATCGAATCCAACCGCATTGACTGCTGCTGCTGCTGCCGTGTGCCGGAGCGCTCAATTGAGGATCCCCAGGGATGCTGCCTCGGCTGCTGCCTCCCTAAGGCAGCCTTCAAAGGAGGTCACCTCGCAAAGGGCTTGAAGGCTTTCATGACTCGGGTCACCACGCCCGTGGGACAGGCGGTGACTTTCCTTCTCTTCGCTGTCTTGACCGGCGTGGGCATCTATGGATCCACGATGATCTACAAGGACTTCAAGCTGGAGTGGTTCATTCCGGACTCGTCCTACGTGAACGAGTTCTTCAACATCAACTCCGAGTACTTCGCGACGGGCACGCCCATCACGGTGAACATGCGCGAGACGCCTGCCACGTTTGCGGCTCAGAGCAACATGCGCGAGCTGCACAACTACTTGACCACTTCGGATCTTGTGAACCAGGACGTGGCGGTCGATAGCTGGTATGAGGAGTTCATGACGTGGGCAGTGGATCCATCCCAGGCAGCCACCGCCAGCGCTGTCTTCGCGCCTTCTCGAACCGACCCAGATGCCACGTTCCAGGATTCGTCGGCCTTCTACACAGCTCTCTACACCTGGTACCGTGGCACCACCGGGTCCCGGTATCGGGGGTCCATGATTTGGGCTTCCAGCGCCTGCAACTTGGACGGTAGCTCCGAAGTCATCCCCAGCGGCTGCGTGATTACCGATGGCCTCAAGGCTCACCGCTTCAACGCTGAGCTTTCGCTTGCAGCCACAAATTTGGGCACCAACCGCTACACGACCATGGAGTCTATGCGAGCGAGGTGCAACGAGCTGTACCCGGGCTCCTTCCCTTACAGCTTCGACTTCCTCTACTGGGAGGAGGTTGGCGTCATTGACACGGAGCTGGTGCGCAACCTGGCCATCTGTGGCGGCGTGATCTTGGTTGTGATCTTCGCATTGGTGCCTGCACCACGCATCGCCATCTGGGTGGTTCTGTGCGTGGCCCTGTCCATCGTGGATACTCTCGGCTTCATGTACTTCTGGGACGTGACCATCAGCGGCGTGTCCACCATCTACCTCCTGATTTGTGTTGGCCTCGCTGTGGACTATGCGGCGCACATCGCCCACATGTTCAAGGAGTCTCTCGGCAGCCCACGGGAGCGCGCAATCGCAGCCATCGAGCGTATCGGACCGTGCACATTCAATGCGGTCACTTCTACGCTGCTTGCTGTCGTGGTGGTGGGCTTCTCTGACAGCTACGTCTTTCGAATCTTCTTCAAAGTGCTTTTCTTGGTGGTGACGATCGCAGGAGCTCACGGATTGTGGCTCTTGCCTGCCATCCTTTCCGTGCTAGGTGGATCCAAGGAAGCCAACAAGGTTGAGCCTGCTTAAGCCTCAATTTCCTCAAGATGCTGAAGTGAATCTGGAGGGCTGGTGATCAGGACCAGGGTCCAACTTGAGTCTTGATTCCTCCGGCGATTCGCCGTGCAGATGTCGGTGAATCCAAAAGCTTCCAGACTTCCAGGTGACCCAAGTGCACATCAAATTTTCGTTAATTGCTGGATTTTAGTTTCGAGCTCCATCACTGTCGGTCTCCGTACGGAGATAGTTTTCGGCAGTTGGCTTGGGGTTCCCACGTCTTTGCAGACGACGATTTGTTTCGCTGCATGCTGTTTCTTCCAGCGCAGGACTCTGCACCTTTCGGGGATATCCTTACCTGGGAAGCGGGTCGGGGCCCCCCGTTGTGGCAGACGTCAAGGCGTCGGAAGAGCCATTCGTCTGAGTCTGTCGCTTATCAGCTGGCAGTCTTGGCTAGTTGTTTGTAGTGTACAGCCTCATGATGTGTGGTTGCCGTACTTCGCCTATTGGCCTTTGTCTTCTGGACAGGGCCGTTGCCAGTCACTCAGAAAATGAGTCGCTGGGCGACAGAGGCAGGCCGGGCACCAATGCTGTTCAAGACGTATCATGCCTTCAAGAAGTCAGTAGCCCTCGAGGAGACTGTGAGCTTTTGATCGGAGCTACAGCAGTGGAGCACGGACCTTATTCTGCTCCGGCATTGGCGTCCAAAGGACGCTGCTGTCCGAAGGAGCTGGAAACCCACAGAGAAGCCCCCGCAGCGCACACCAAAACGTTCGAAGGCTCGCCTGCGAAGCTGTTGTTCAACATCCACTGCAGAATGAAGATGCAAGCCCTTCTTGGGACTTGAACCCAAGGACACTTCGGGATTTGGAAGGTTTGACATGCTGCCATCCATGTGCCTGCATCCAACCCCTAGCTTTTGTGCCTCAACTCTTGAGTCCCAGCTTTCAACATCATCGCGAATCAGAGAGGAATGAGATTCGTGTCTCCCTTGCATTCCCTAAAACTGTCAGAACTTAGCATCAAGCCGCAAGCCGCATCGAAGGCAGAGATTCGCTTCGGATCCAGTGACGGGTCTCCCAACGACAGGCCATGCGGAGGGCCAGGCTGCCTTGTTGAGGGCGTCCTTTGCCTGCAGTCCCGAAGGCAACTGCTACTGTTATGTGTGGGGAGGTGAAAGTTTGGGATTCAATGTCACAACGATCAACTGCTAGGTTACGGCTAGGTTTATCGACTCCAGCGCCAGGCGGTAAAGCGATCATTCGGGATTTGCAGCAAAAAGCAATCAAGGGATTGCATTCTCTACCTAAAGTCTCCATTGCCTAAAGTCTCCATTGTAGTTCCTTTTTGGGTTTCACACACACTTTACATTAGGATCCTATAAGGTAATTAATCAAGAAAAGGAACTACAATGGTTTCGGTTTTCAGCTGCCCGAAAACCTTGGGAACCCTTAAACCTGAACCCATACCCAACACCCAGACCCGAAGCCCGATCCCCGAAATCCTGAATCCGAAACCCGAAACCCCTGACCCGTAAAGTGCCCTAAACCTCAAACCTTTAAACCCCTAATCCCTAAACCCTAATCCCTAAAGCCTGAGCCCTAAACCGCAGCACCAAGGGTCCCGTTAAAAGCAACAAAAAGGTCTGAACCCTAAACCCTGAAACCACAGACCTTATTTTGCCAGAGGCTTTTTATTGATCCTCAACGCAGCTAGTTAAAAACAAATAAATGCCACAACACAACTATATGTGTACATATACACATAAATACACACATACAGAACGGTATACTATAAAATGCTCTATCGTATTTCTGATATGCTATGGGCTTTGTTGTGAAAGCATGCGGTAGTCAGCAAAAACAGGGGCCACGAGGCTTCCAACGCTGAGGCCCAGGGTTACGCCTTTGCTTCCGGGTGGTGGAGGGTTTAAGGTTTTGGGGTTTCGGACATAGGGTTCTGGATGTAGGGTTTAGGGTGTAGGGTTTGGAGTTTCGGGTGTGTTGAGGGTTGATGAGGGTTTGAGGTTTCGCCTTTGGGGTCGTGGTTTGGGCTTCGGGTTTCGGGTTTGGACGCGATCTTACCCCCCTCGTGAGAAGCCCAACGCACCCCCGTCCGAATTGAAGACTGCGAAACTTAAGTCGTTGCTCCCCATACGGTTGATGATATAAATCCTGCATTACCCATAATAGGGAATATATGGGAATTATGGTATATTCCTTATTATGGGTAATGCAGGATTTATATCATCAACCATAGCTTGGGCACTGGCAATCTGGCCAGTTGGGGATTGCCCTTGTGGCTTTTGGCCACAGCGGTTTTGACTGTGCAAGACATTGTCAACGCATAAGTCCGCTTGCTTTTTTTGTAGAGGGTATGGTACTTATCGATGCAATAACTTCCGACTGAATTTGGGCAACCGATCCAAACAGGGAAAGAGTGCCTTTATTCAACAGGCTCCACTGCACTTCCTAGCTACCGCGTGAATAATTCGCAATTCCATTCCTTGGAGGTCCTGATTAGACTGATCGTATCATGAACCCAAAGTTCTGTTTTGATTTGTAAGGCCCCTCTTCTGACATCTTATTATGGCCCCAATGTTGCTCAACTCGGGCTTTCGCTCCTCCAGCCCCGAAGACAGGATGCCGACAGCTTCATCAGCGACGTGGTATCCTTGTCTTCGAGGGAAATGGGGCCCGGCAGGGTCCCCGGCTCCCAGGTCCAGAGGTATCCGGACATCAGAAGCATGCGTCGGATGAGCGAGCACTCGTAGTGGTGGCAGGCGCAGTCGGAGCTGTAGCGGTGGTGCAAGTGGGAGTGGCAGTGGGAGTGGCAGTGAGTGGTTGTGGTAGTGGCAGTGGTAGTGGTAATCGGTAGTGGTGGTGGTAGCGGCAGTGGCAGTGGCAGTTAGCCGTAGTAGTAGTAGTAGTAGTAGTAGTAGTAGTAGCAGGAGTAGTAGTAGTAGTAGTAGTAGTAGTAGTAGTAGTAGTAGTAGTAGTAGTAGTAGTAGTAGTAGTAGTGGTTGTTGTTGTTCTGCGACTCTCATGTGTCGGGACCTTTTGACATCTGATGCTCCCGGGAACAGTTCAGATCTTTGTCCGCCCAGGCAGTCCCGCAGCGGGCAAAGCGAGCAGCGGACCTTGACATGGGCACTTCAGGCAGTTACCTGATCCTTTGGGTACGGCCCCCACTCAGTAATAGTTGAATAATATTCATAATATAGATATAGTAGGACCTTAATAATCGCACGATTATAGACTCTTACTGTATGGGGGCCGTACCTAAGGCATTTCAGGCAGTTACCTGATCCTTTTGTGCAGCGTCTCAAAGTTTTCGGGGGGTGCTCGATGTTTCTTATCTCATGCAATGTGCTGCCCAACGACTGAGCTACTACGAGCACTTCGTAGACCGCCTTTCTTGCGCAAGAATCATGGACGCCTCCCTTTGCAGTTCTATCAGCAGATGCTCCGATTCGGCTCGTTTGTCCTGATTGCTCTTGCATTTCTTGGCTGTGCGATGCGTGTAGGAAAGATTTGTGCAGAGTGCGAACTTGCGCTTATTTTCGTAGCTCCGAATGGAGCCGCAGTGTACATACCGTGGGCCCTGCAGGAGAAGCTCCAGCTGGCGTTAGGGAAGGCCTTCAGATCCGGAAACGGTTTCAAAAAACAATGTGGCCTCGGGAAATGGAGCCTGCTGGCTTACTTAGCCCGAACTGCTCAGGAGGCTGCCACCACGGCAAAGCTGTTTCTGGAAGGGCCGACGTGAGAAATAGGAAGCTGCCATCCGCCAAGCGGAGATCTGCTGATTGACCCTGCAAAAAAAGTGCAGCACTGCTGCAGGGGCCTGCGCAGCTCCGAAAATTCCGAACTAGCATGTCGCCTGGCTCGAGCCGAACTGAAAGCTAGCATGGCTTCAGACCATCACTGTCTATCGGATTGCAGTTGGATGATGTCCGCTCGTTCAAGAATTCGTTCTGGATTGCTGTGTCTTGTTTTGTAGTTGTTGGGTAGGGACGGTGCAGGACCGCAGGATGTAGGCTGTCGACGCAACCTTTTCGAAGTAAGTTCTGACAGAGACAGAACATGAGAGAATAAAGAGACAGAGCATGAGAGAATAATGTCGAGTACCGTTGCTGTGTCAGAGATCTCAGAGCATCATGGCACTGTCGCCACCGTTCTGTCAACAAGCTCGGCGTTGAATGCGCTGCGGGGCTCATCGCGGAGAGGACAGGCATGGATGTTCTGTTGACCCTTGGCAACTTGAACTAGCTGTGATAGGTTGTTGTTTTCCTGGCATCGGAACTGCATATAGAACTAATGCCACACCATAGAGACATCCTAGCCGCCGTACAACACCCCGTGGCAGAAGCAGCAAAAGCATAAACATCCTTCACAGACCGGCTCCCCGGCTTGCCACTTACTAATTACTTACCACACCACTGACCACCCCCACCACTCAGTTTTGATACCTACCAAGCAGTACTATCGTTCTTTCCCCATGGTCGTGGTTGGTACACCTTGAGCCCTCTATCAACTCTTCAACATAGCTTCGTGCTCCGACATTTATGCTAATGCTATCACCATGGCAGTGGACGCGCAGTGTTGAGCCCGGTGGTAGGTGCAGCACGAGCAGAATGATTCTGAGAAAGAAATCGCACCGAAATAATGTCAACAAGTCGGCATGCAGGTAGACAGAACTAAATGGCAATAGCAGTGCTGCTCATCATCTTGTGCAATAATAGAAAATTTGCAAGTAGTGGTTGCAATTGTAGTTGTGGCAGTAACACTCGCATCGTCGTAGCAGTCATCTTTTTCGCCACCCTCATGCCAAGTTGCATTATGACCTCCTGATCTTCATGGTAATCATTGGCATCTGTGTCTTTCGGCGCCGAAAGCACCACCCCCACCCCGAGCACCACGGCACCCGCCATCGGCATCATCAGCATCAGCATCATCATCAGCATCACCATCAGCATCATCATCACCAGCATCAGCACCATCAGAACCATTCTCACCATCATGACCATCATCAGCATAAATATAATTGCCATCATCATCGTCACCATCGTCATCAGAACATCACTGCCATCATCAACCCCGTCATATCGCCATCGCTATCGCGATTAGCATCACCATCACACGTTTGATCAGCGGTTGCACCGTTACAACACCCTCGACATCTGCAACATCGGGCACTGCAGCAATACAAAAGCCTGCATCGTTTCCTTTTCTTACTATTCCTCAGGGCTCCGTATGATGTTTATAGTATAATATACCCCATAGCCCTGTCATAGATTCTAAGGCCCCTATATTTAGTGCACCAATCTAGATGTAATAGTCTTGGGCTGAAGCATGATCGTACCCCGCGGCCACGACTCGGTGGCACAACCGAGAACCGTTTTGCCCTTTTGTTATGGTACCCTTACACTTCAAGCAGCTCTTACACCAATCCGAGGGCTCCCTGCATGGCCCTGGGCAAAGACTTGCGCGTCTTCGTTCTGAGCCTGCGCAGCACGTTCGGCGACAGGCTCGCCGTTGTTTCTGGAAGGGTTCCAAGGTTTGTTAGGCTCGCAGGTCAATCACTAGAAACTCACGTAGTGACCGGCTCTATGATCTCACGCGCATCCAGGCCCATCTAACTTCTGCGAAACATATCACTAGTGTATAGCTTCTCGCCTTCCTGCCATAGTATAGTTGTATGTGACAGAGCGGTGGAGCTAGAGTCGGGACACTGAGTACTTCCTAACTTTTGAGGAAGTGTCCCTTCAAAGCAGATGTTGCAACCCGAAAGGACGGCTCAGGTGA
This sequence comes from Symbiodinium sp. CCMP2592, assembly GCA_905221615.1. NCBI lineage: Eukaryota > Dinophyceae > Suessiales > Symbiodiniaceae > Symbiodinium > Symbiodinium sp. CCMP2592. Next base: position 729,803 of record CAJNDT010002302.1, on the reverse strand, counting down.
CCTGGCATAGCAGGGTTTGGGTGTATATTGTCGGATAGTTGCAATAAGGAGTCCTCATTTCAGGAGTAGCTTCTTTCCAGGCGTGAAGCTTTCCATGCTTCAAGCCCAAACAGCTAGAGCGCAAAGCCTAAGCAATCCAAGATAAGAAGCCCTGGATCAGGTTCCTGGGCTATTTGTTGCTCAACTACCTGTGTCTGAAGGGCATCACTCTGACTCTTCTTCAGTGACCGGGCCGTAAGAAGGGTTGTCTTAAAGCTGGTCGGTGTGAGGTTTCCCAAGGCTTACGATTTGACGTTTCAGGGAGAGCATGGTTGTAAGGCTGGGACTGCGGTGAGTTTCCATTGTCAAAGATTTCTGAGACCCTGGCCATATGTTGGCGGTACTCAAGGTCCATCGTGGCCAGAGCCTAGCATTTCTGAGGACGTCTATGCTGCCCTACTTGCAGCACATGGGCGTCAAGGCGGACTGCTACCGGCATCGTTGCCATCATCGTCGTCATCGAGTCACGGGTACCATCATCAGTATGTCGACGACATCACTGCTTTCTTATCCTGGCCACAATCGTCATGGTATCTTTGTGTCAGCATGGCCATCACCCAAAAGCAACACATCGCCAGCATCCTGGTGTTCGTTGCGGCTACGCGTGCGGCCGTTATTCTTCGTCTCTACTGCGACGACGACGACTGCTACTCCGACTGCTGGTCGCACCGCTATTCCTTCTTCTTCTTCTTCTACTACTACTACTACTACCGCTACTACTACCGTGCAGCTTGTGGTGTTTAGTTAAGCTCACTGCTGCCGGACAAAGTCTGTCCCCCTCGTCGAACGCAGATCGTTTGCGAGACGGTTGCAATGCAATGTGGTGTTTAGTAACACCAGCTCTCCTGGCACGAAGTCGCAGGTTCTATCTAGATCATGGAATGCCAGTGCAACACCTTGGACACCTGCGATGTGCAATAGAGGGGTCGGAATGATCAATAAGACTATTCCGTTGCAGAGTCCTAATAGCTTCAACACGGGTTCAAGTGTTTCCGTAAGGCCTTTGTTTGTGCATGGACAGGCTTCGCGGATTCGGAGTGTGACCATTACACGTGCATGCACACACACACATACACACATACACACTTTCTCTCTCTCTCTCTCTCTCTCTCTCTCTCTCTCTCTCTCTCCCTTTCTGTCTGTAGAAAAATATGTATATCTATATATATATATATATATATATTTATATACATATATATATATATATATATATATTTATATACATACATACATACATACATACATACATATTTACATGTAAATGCACAGAAATACATATACAGTCTCGTAGTGTTGTCGTGACACTACTCATTGCTCTGTGTGCATACATGTGCTTGTGCATGCTTGCGCATAGACTCAGTGCATTCGTACCAACTTATGGCTCTTTGTGAGCAATAGGATGTACATACGCATAGGTGTGTGGCATAAGGTTAATGTTAAGGACCAAAGCCACCAAGTACACACGTGTCAAAACCTAGGCTTCATCACAACTCGGTCCCCTTCTCTTTGACTTGGTCTTTGCATATATAACTAGTTCACCACCCCACTCTATTGACCTTAGGCTCCTACAATATCTAGTCACACTTTCTGAGTTTCTTCTCCGACTGAACCAACGTTGTAAGGGTTTCAGGGTTCAGGACTAAGGGTTTATTGGGTTAGTTGTTAAGACGATGCCAGCCGATGCCGGAGAGACTTTCTGCACAGGGCGTGGAGTTTCAGCTTGCTTCCATGGTCGCGATGATCCCGTGGTCGATGAAGCTTGGCTTTGCTATTCTTGATCCTTGCTTCATTGTTCTCATATTCGTAGCCGTGTCAGTATGGTGGTACGGTAAGGACTACTTCTCTGATATCAGAAGTAGCTGGCAGCAGCAGCAGCAGCGGAAGCAGCAGCTGCAGCTGCTGCAGCAACAACGTCGTCGTCGTGGCAACAGAGGCAGTCGCAAATGCCATTATGGTGAGTCATACTGGTTCGGTTCAGCACAGGGCACCGGCTGTTCAGGGGCGAGTTGAAAGGCACCGAAAAGTCTACCCTCGGCTAGGGTGGACTTGGCTCGCCACTTTCCCCCAGGCCGTACTGTCATCCCCAGGAAAGTGGGTCGAGCATGGGCTGTGCAAATATGTTCTGCTTTGTTTTTCCCACGATTCATATTGAAACCGAGGGTTCAATACTGTTGAGCCGGCATTTGGCCAGAGTTTTCGATACGGGCGGGGAAACCAGGTCAACGCTGAAACCTCGGGGGTCGCAGTGAGTGCCCAGGAAGGGCTTCATCGGCGTGCTGAGCGACATCGTGCCCCTAGGCCACCTCGTTTCAAGCTGCAGCACTACAGCCTGCACCGAAACCTGGTTGTGCATGGGGCCCGCTTGGGGGTGCACGCGGGGCTGCAAGGTAAAAGCTTGAAATCGGTGCTGTTGATCCAACATCCTGTCTGCAGGCTTCTTCCGAGCGCTTTGTCAGATTTCGCTTGGACACCACGTCAGATGCTGAAGCTCCCAGCCCGAACCCTTTCATCGAAGCCACCCCGGTTCAGGGTTTAGGGAGCAGGGTTTACAGTTTAGTGGGTTGCGGTTAAATCAGGGTTTAGGGGTTTGGGGGCAGGGCAACGCAATCGTCCAACAAGCCGAAGCTGTGACATAAGGGCCTGAATACATGCCCCGATTGTTCCTTCAGGCTCCTCATTGTTGATTCAGAACCTGCACAAAACTCTTGTCGAATTTTTCGGGCCACTACATTAAACCCTGCGAGCAGGCCGCTATCATAAGCGCGGCTACCTGCTTCTTGGTTGTGAATTTGGAATGGGAGCGTTCAGAGACTCTAAGTAGGGCCTGGTTTTCCTTTTCACCACCCTAAACCCTAACCGCAAAACTCATGCAAACCCCCGTAACAATCCGACAGCCTGAACCCCTAAACTCCAAACTGCGGCGGTTCAGCGTTGCAAGGTTGAAGGCTGAGGGTCCTTGTGTTCGGTGATTCCTTGACGGGGCTGTAGTTTTTTTAGTATAAAGTGTTAGTTTCAAACTAATATGTTACTTTTATGACTTTAACATTTTTTTTTACTTTCATTGTTGTTAATGTAATTGTTGTCATTGTGCTTTGTCTTAGTCTCCTGTCTCATGTTCTTACCATCGTTTCTATCGTTTCATTGCCATCATTTTTGTTCTTAGTATTCAGTATTCATGATTGTTATTCTTATGGTTGTTACGAAAGTATACTGCGAAGCGAAGAACACGACGGGGACCCCAAAGGATTTCCCTCGGTGCAAGACTTGCGCCCCCCCCCCCGATCCTCGCGACATGTCCCAATCCTAGGCAGCCGATAACTGGATGGGAGGCTCCCGCAGCACAACGAGGTTGTTGCAAGGAAAAGAAATGCTTTATATTTTTGTGGCAAATGAGGAGGACGGCCCACCTCCGGCTCGACAGATGCTGTTCTACTTGGTGTCTGCCAGGTACTTCTCATCTGAATGTGGCCATTAGGGACATGTACATGGGGGAGCTGCATCCCGGAAAGATTGCCCCCGACATCTTGACGTGGACACTGCCCCTTTGCGGCCTTCACTGCTTGACAACATCTCGAAGGGCACGAGACGAGAAGGTCGATCCCCCATCGAAATCTCAATTAATGAGTAATACTTTATCTATCTAGTCACATAAGCATACGGAACCAGAGTGTACCCCTCAACCTGATTCTGATTGTTCGGGGCCCCTTTCCTACATACTCTGATGTTTCCAGAAAACGAATCGTACTTCGCCCATCCCTCCAGTACTTTCTTTGTGCACAGAAACCCAAACCCTAAACCCTAAAGCCCTAAACCTTCAACCCCGCCCCGAAACCCTAGACCCAAAAATGACACCTCCGCGCCCTGAGCCCCTAACCCTAACCCAAAACACCAAGCCGCTAAACCCTATTAAGCCCTAAAAAAGGTTGCTCTCGGTGGCCCTGGGACTCTTCGGAATCGGCATGCTGTCCTTCCGGCCAGAAAGCCGAGGCGCCGGGTTGTTTGCTTGCTTATGAGACGGTTTTTGGAGGGGTTTTCGGGTGGTTAGGGTTGAGGGCTTTAGGGGTTTAGGGTTTAAGTTTAGGGTTGACGGGGGTTCAGGATTTAAACCTTCAAGACTCAGGGTCTGGATGCATGCGGCTTGTGGTAAGCCCAGGCCTTGGCCTCCTGAGCAGACATAGCATGTTTTTTGCCGAGTTTCTGCACAACAGACCGCCAAAGGTCCCCAGAGGCCACCCCCAAACCTGGGACTCGTTCTCAACCCTCGAACTGAAAGCCCGAGCTCCGACTCTTCACAGATGAGTCCTCGCTTTGGTTCACTGCCGCGCTCTTCGCATCTGCCTTTGCTTTCCTGGCAACCTTCGACCTCCTTTGCGAGGGCAAGCGGCTTGGCTTGTTTTGTTTTTCGGCGACTTTTCGTGGATTTCAAGAGGGGGTTTAGGGTTTAGGGTTTAGGGTTTCGGAAGGGACAGGGAGTCAGCCAAGTCAACAGCTGAGACAGTCAGCCTCAGCCCCAAATCGCAACGCTACCAACGCCACTGGGGCCACTGCTCCGGAGCTTGTTTTAGCAGTCCTGCTGCCAGCGTCACTCTAGTTCTAGTAGCAGTAGCAGTAGTGGTAGTGGTCGTGGTAGTGGTGGTGGTGGTGGTGGTGGTGGTGGTGGTGGTGGTGGTGGTGGTGGTGGTAGGAGTAGTGTCGTCGTCGTCGAGAATATGAGCCATGCAGGTACTCGGAGATTATGCGCGAGGAGCAGGCGAGTCACGATCTTTTGCATCGAGCAAGGGTGATTGTGCTATGGTCTTTCTTTCACGAGTGTCGAGTGTGCTCTTCGTCTAAGTCTGTGTGAGGCATTTCCGTGAAGTGCCATGTAGACAGTTTTTCCGGTGACGTACTTTGAGCAGCAAATATTGGAGTGTGTCGCAAGAACGGCTGCCCAATGCAGAAGCCGGGTTGTTTTTTGCGACGTCTCCTGAACCGTATTTAGTCCTCGGTCTTGATTTCGAATGACCCATATGCAATGCCTTTCTATCTCAAGCCTGCAACCCACTCCGGAGCCCATTCCCCCTAGGGTTGCATCCCAAACCCTCAACCAGAAAGGTTCAGTATCCTCCATGCAAACCCAACTCAACGCCAGACCCTCGTTCCAACCACTTGTTTGTTGGGTGGCGTGTAAGCGCAGACGATCGATGCAAGGCTTGGTAGACATTCAGGATATTGGCTCCAGGGGACCCAGTACGGCCGTTTGAAGTTGTAGTCCTCCTGCACGAACCTCTGCAAAGCCGTAGATGTCACGAAGCATGACAATGCTAATTTGAAATTTGACTCACCCTAAAACCTATCTCCTCGCCAAACCCAAAACCAGAAACCCCAAACTAGTTCCCTCGGCATCGCGAGCCCAGTCAGGCCGGCAGCGAGGCGGGCTGCTGGGTTCATGGAGGGTGAAGGTAACGGTCGGAGGAATATTTACTGCCGATATTCCCGTGTAGTCCTCATGTAACTATACCGCATAGCATAATGAACCCTTGGGTGTTGATCGGATTCTGGGACCCACGGCCTTGCCCGTTCACGGCTTTGTCCGTTCGCTTCTTTGAAGGGGCCTGCAGTAAATTTGTCAAGAACCATTGAGGTCAGGCTGGTGTGTCCCCGGGCACTACGGATTTGGAGCGTAGTCTTCGGGGCTTCTTGTGTATATGGACTTCCTGAAACCGTAAACGCCTAAAAACCACAAACCCTAAATCTACATCCTGAACCCCCTAAACCCTGAACCAGCCTGACAACCCGTACTGCCCGAAGCCCATAGCACCAGGCGCCTAAGTCCGAAGCCCCACTGCGACGGATCTAGAAGGCCCTAGAGCCCTTTGCCTTTGCCTATAAGAGCAAAAAGCAATACGAAAGGAAATGGTCATAGCCGTAGGAGAAGTACTTCTGCTAGTTCATATCTCATAATACCATTGCTAGTAACAGAGAAGAAAATCCGTGCAATTGATCCCAAAACTCCTTGAAGCAGCACCAGCCTGGGGCCTCACTTTGAAGCATAGGCAATTCATGGCAGTTCATGTTGACCGAGATCCAAGCCAGCCCAAGCCTCCTCAGGTGCTCTCTCTCGTCTGGTCCTGCATGCAGCTCGGCTCGCTTGTCGCGGCTCTCGGCGTGGCCGATGTCGTGGATACGGAAGGTCCCAGGCGCTCTGCTGGGAGCTTTCAGCCACATAGGGTTTAGGGCCTTTTCGGCTTTAGGGTTCGGAAACCTCGTCCTCATTGATCATGCAAGCACACTCAAGTAGCCGCCCAGTCGGAGCCGCATTTCTTGAAGCTGCAGCCGTCGCATGGAAGTTCCTTTCACAATCGTAGTAGTCGTTTTTCTCCCGGCTCACCGTGGGGAATGTACGTGTCTTGAGCTAATTATATTTGCTGACTATGGTTTTCATTCTGGCAGCTGCAGCCTAGACTCATGTCGGTCCGCGGGAGGACAATGGTAAATACTAGGAGGAGGCGGGGTATTTACAGCGATAGAGGTAGCTGCGTGGTGTTTATCAGCGCCTAGCTCGAAACTCGAGCTCCAGTCATGCTGAACTCCGACTTCACACTCCTACTCAAACATGAACGTTCAAGCCCTCAAGCCTAAAGCCTGCATGCCATAGCGCAGGATAATCTCTGCTTGTAGGAAGGACAAGGAATCTATAGGCAATACAGTTTATGTAAGGCCAAGACCGAACTCGCTGGAGGCCGCTTATCCGGGTCTGCCTCTTCTTCACGCTTCTCTCTTTGTGGCGAACTTGTGCAGGCATATGCCTTGTGAGACTGGCGACTAGTTTTATGCTACGACGCATCATGTAGCTGAACCTTCTAGTGATACGTACAAGCACGACTGTGGCTGCACTGTTCTTCGTTGCTGTGGCATAGCCTGATGGTGCGATCATTGCCATTATGCGTATGCTGGAGAATTTTCAGAGTCACAAGGGCTTCCTAAACCCTAACTCCAAGCCCAAACCCTTAGCCAGAAACTGTGGGCCCTAAGTAAGCCCTAAACCCATCAGGTATTTAGCAGGAAGCTTCGGACTTAGGGCAGCGCGAAGCGTGCATCAACAACAACAATTACGCGTGTTTCTTCTCGACATGCTGGGGGATGGAACGAGAGAGGGAGGGAGGGAGCGAGCGAGAGAGGGACGGAGGGAGGACAGTAGCAGCAGCACTAGGATCTGCGATGATAAAGACATTCCATAGGCTAGTTTTTGAGCAACGAAATGACGAATCGATGCCAGCTTTACATGCCCCAAAAGGAAGCCACTTGAGTCCCTTGAGTAGGAGGTTCCTGATGATAAAGCGTCGCAGTCTAGACGGGCAGTTTGACACGCTTGGGTTTCCTAGCCCCTGACCCTCGAAACACCTACGACTCCAAAAATTCTACCGTATCTCGCCGTCTTACCCCAGCCAGACAAAGATCTGAACCGTAAATCCCTAAGCACTGCCCCTCAGACCTGTAAACTACTCTAACCACAAAGGCCTGAATCCTACACCGCAAATCCAAAAGTCTCGAAGCCCTACACCCTTAGCCGCAGACTCTGAGACGCAAACGGCAACACCCAAACGGAAGGCGATCTGCCAGAGGAGCCAGCGACCAGCCTGCGACAGGAGCATATAGGTGCTTTAGGGTGTACCATCAGGTCCGATGAGTCAGTTTTGTCTCAAACAGTCCCGAGAGGGTTTATCAGGGGTCAAAAAAAGGTTAGGGACCCAGTTCTTTACCAAAGCATTCAAACCCCTGGAACAGGAGCAGTTTGTTAGCGCACGGCAGATCACGGCAACTCTTCGTAGAAATGGTTTGCCTGTTTCGACCTCGTAGACTCTGGGTTTCTATGTTTTGCTTCGGAAGGATGGTGGAGAAGTCTTTCGGTTACATTTTTGGGATGCACGGTGGATGTGCTGGACAGTTTTCATCATTTTTCCAAAAGACCTGGTGATGAGACCAAAGCAACTCTCTTGCTCATAGCATTGGCTCTCGTCTGCAACATGTGCGTGGATTGTTAGTCTTCTTGTCTTCTTCTTGTTGTTGTTACATTGTTCCGTGTTCTTGTCATTGTTTTTGTTTTTGTTCGTCTTCGTTTACTGCTATTATTGTTGTAGTATTATTATTGCCATTGCTATGATTATTGTCATTGTTATTGTTGTTGTTATAGTTCTTGTACTTTGTTGGTCTGGTTGTTGTTCTTGTTATTGTTCCTGCCGTTGTTGACAGAGCTCTTAACCGTGCCCACGACACCGCTTCATGAATGCCATGCACTTACAGCCCCAACCTTGTAGTAAGATGTGCCCCGCAACTCCACGAAAGTAGTTAAGTCTGTTGAAACCTTAGCAGCATTGTGAAGGCCACTCGATTAAAGCCCTATAAACTACCTACCTTCATCCCACCTGTTACGGCCTCTATATTACCAAGGCGCGCAGCTGGCGTTCGCTTTGGGCAAAGGCTGCCTGGGTAAGAACAACTTCCCACTTTACTTCCCAGGGTTTCTTATAGCAATACTGTTCGTCCTTAAGGTTCCCGGGTATCAAGATAATTACTACTATTCCATGCAAGTGTTGCTACAAGAGTTTCTATAAGGGTTTCTGCAGGGGTGTCGGCGAGGCTACAAGGCTTCCAGAACTTGAAATTCTGCTGGTGCCTGTCGTCGAGGGACACCGCCCGGGGTCTATGCAAACCTCCCTGAATGCACCGAACCCAAAACCCTAGAAACGAAACCCTAAACTCTGCAAAAAAAAAACCCTAAACTCTAATCCCAATCCACCCGTGCATGGCAGCTTTGTGCTGTGTAGAGGAAACTGCCACGCAGCTCTTGTCGGCGATGGTGTCGTGCTTATAGACTTTCTGCAAACATCCGGAGTTTGTCAGGAGAGAAAACAAGCGTGTTCACCTGACCAATCTTCGTAACAGTAGCGCGCAAACCAAGTGGAAGTCATCTGCGAGGGCCACCTAGCAGCGTGTAGCCTTGAAGAGCAGTTCTCGAAAGCGTTTCTTCAGCGTTCCATACGTCACACGGCAGCGTGTCGCTTATGAACCGAGCGCTGGCACCGGTGCCTCCTAGGAGGAACTTGCACATGGGTAGCTCTTGAAAGTACGGTCCCTCTTTAGGTCCCAAATGTAGTACGGCACACTACAAAAAGGATCACCGAAGATGACCCTAACTTAGAGACTTGCCCGCGTGCCACATGCTCGTGGTGCACTTGAATTGAGATAGTTGACCCGGCCACTGAGTTCCTTGACATCAGCTTTTAAATTGTCTTCTATTCTACTCCGTTTCTCTGCTGTTCTTACATATTCTGTCTTATGATATTACACTATGACGTCGTGTTAATATTAGGCTATATCACATCATAGCGTCTCCGAGCCTCTGCACCCTCCTGGGCCGTTAATGACCCAGCCAGGCCATGTCGGAGCCCGGTCTTTTCCTGTTGGCTTCCGCCATGGCTGCCGGATCAGCGAGCCTTGGAGGAAGAGCTCTGGAGCTTGAAGGGCTATGAAAATGGGCGCCGAAAAGGGATGCTTTTGGGTTTAGGGTGGATAGTTAGCATGAGTTTAGTAATTTGGGGGAATAGCGTAACTCTATAGGAGCTATAAGGGAGGAAAAGTGCGAATGATTTAGGCGTCTATATATGTCAAGGGAGGTTTGGGAATCCACGTTCTGGAAAAATGAACTGCGGATATCGAGTTTGAAGCCTGCGGAATCCCTAAACCCCAAGCCGCCTAAACCTCTGTTTGCCAACATGGAAGACTGCGCTTGATTGCTAGTCTGGCTCCCGAGGGTGGCCCCAGATCTACTGGCGTGGCGTTCGGACTCAGTGTTTAGGGTAGTGTAAGAGTGTTGAGGGTTTTAGGGTGTTCGGGTAGTTCAGGGTTTAGGGTCTTCGGGCAAAATTGAAGCTTTTGTGGTTCACTTCACGGTGCTGAGTCACAGATATCAAGGAAGGGGGCTTAAGAGTCGAATTTACATCAGACAAGCCTTGAAATCAAGAAATAGCATGGGGCCTGCAGGGTTTAAGGTTTTGCAGTTTAGGGCTTCGGGTTACCAGAGATACTGTGGCGGCCAGAACAGTTAATTAGACATCTTATCCGGAGGGCTCCTAATGATTAGCACAGTATGAATATGCTCCCCAAAACCCCATTCTACTGATCACGGCCCCCCCATGAGATGGAAACTCCTCAGAGACCTTTAGCAGACTTTAGCAGCGAAAGTACAAGTCCAGTGCTCAAGGCCTAAGAGATGCCTAGACTTCGGAGGCTTCATACTTTTTAGGCTTCAGGCTTGCAATGCTTCCTGCTTTGAGCCATATCCGAAAACCCCTATGAGCACTACCCTAAGGATGGTAGCATTTGCTACCGCCATCTTCGGCGACCAGGTGCGGAGGGGGCATGGGCACTGACTTTGTCAGTCTGTGAAGTACAGTTTTCTCGTGTTGTTTCGTGTGACTGGTCTTCTGCAGGACCACTTCCAAGCGTTGAGGCAAGTAGGGGGGTTTTAGGCTGACAGAAAAGCAATTTAGAGCCGACGCGCCACGAACACCTGTCGCATTATTCTGCAGGCACCGGACCTGAGTCCCAAACCACCAGCCAAAAGCCGACTCTGACGCAGCATCCAAAGTCCCGCAACCAGAAGCCAAGAGGAGAGGCCCAAACCCAAACCTTGAACCCTTTATTTCGGGGCTGAAGCACCTCCGAACATAACGCCCCGAGCCATGCATGGGGTTCTCAACATCTACTTGTTGCAGAGACCCGAAACCCTAAAGCCTTCATTTACACCTTCCGTGCGAGGGTAGAGTTCTCACCGCACTCGGCGTGTCCGCGCTGAGACTTGCCGCAATCATGGGTTTCCTCATGATAATGGCAGTGTAACATACCCCAAGACCCTTCCAATGCTTTAAGTGTATGTTTAATGTACAATCTTGAAAGACTACTGATCTTTTTCCTCGACTTGCGTACAGTACATCTTAACACTCTATTCTAAACATGGCGGCCCTATCCAAATGCTTACAGTAGCCTTTAATAGTAACCCTCAAGCAACCCTATCAATTCAAGGAGCCCTCGTCCGACCCTTACGGCCACTATCTTAGCTCAGTTTCAGGATGTTGGCCCTGTGCTGCGGTGAGGTCGTGCCATGCGTTCGGCTTCAGGATGTCTAGCTACGGTTCAGGGGCTCAAGTTCAGGCCGGGGGGAGAAGGGGGGGGCGAGGTGGTATATTGTAGTCTGACTCCAAGATTAAAGGAACCTTACATAGTAACAGCAATTATTCAGTCCCCATACTAGTAGACACTCGGTGTTTTAGTTCTCCGATCGGACACTAGTTCTGGGAATGCTGACATCTCCTACATCAAAACCGTCAGGCTTCGAAGGCAGAGTCTTTTGCCTAAAGACATCAATGCTAATATCATGGCCTCAACAGAACAGGGTTTTGGTGTATATCATTTCAGTATAGTTATAGTAATAAGAGGAACCGCAAGGAGTACTATCGGCAATTAGTTGGGCTTCTATACCATGTGCTTCAGTGCCAGAACCCTTTGCATTCATAGTACGTCAGTTTTAAGAGCTCTATGCTTGAGAGCTTGCGATGCAGGTCTTCTGACTGTTGTTTCGTTGCTATTATTGTCCGCATTTCTGCTGGAAGATGATGCAAGTGGTGGCGGTGATTGCGGTGGTGACGATGATACATGATGACACCACGCTGAGCATGCTCATTCAATCTCCGAAACTCTGTCGTTGGGGTCTAAATGGGCTGCGCTGACATTGACAATGCCAGCATACCTGCATTCAGTTTTCAGGAACCCAAAGGTCTTGGATTCATAGAGCGTCATAATAATGTAGAAAGCTGAATAATTGCCAATAGTATTTTTGATAGTTCTAGTGGAATGTAACCCAAAGCACAATTCCAATTCTAATTCTCAAGGCCCCTATATCATAGAGCCCTATGGTAACCCTTAAAGGAACCCTTTAAAGGATTCCAATTCTAGTTCTTAGGGGCCCTTGGTAGCCTGGAGACTGAGGATGGTGGTCTTCTCCTTCAAGACCCTGCCGCGGGTCCTGGCACGGAGCGGCTCAGAGAGCAGAAGTTTTGCTCAGAACACCATGTCAATCATATTAACAATATCTTACTAGCAAAAGACAATAGTGAAGCAAATAACAACAGCGTCAATGATAGCACAAGAACAAAAATAACAGCAGTAGCAACAACGGTGATAATGATAGAAACAGTTCTAAGGATGCTGATGGTGAGACCAAGAACGATCATACACAATACTGGTAAGAAGAATTAAGAGCCACCGCAATAGTACAGATGATAAATAGCAATACCAACAATAATATCAACAACAATAAGAACAGTTATTGAATGCATTGCTAGTAGTGGTAACAAGGATAACCAGCACAATAACACCAACCATGCTAACCGTAGCAGTAGCTTTTTTTTGTGCAAGGTCTTGGTGTTGCAGTCCTTTTCGGGTTTCGGGTTGTAGTTGTCCAGGGGGCGCAGGTTTGCAGTTTCCAGTTCAACTCAAGGCTTCGGGGCATTCCCCAGCTTTAGGCGTCTTGCGTGCAACATGCTACCTGCTCTTAACTTGCAGTTGCAGAGGCAACCTGTATATGTTCATCACCTCCATCGCCTACCTGGACCTTTCCGGCCCTTTGTCGTACTGGTACACAGGCGGGCCTTTTAACCCTGCCTTCGAGGCTTCCGTGTGGAATCAGCTGAGGATTCTTCGATGGCACCTTCTGTTTGGGTTGTTTTTTTTGGGGTTGGAGCTGGGGCTTGCGGATATCGCTCTGTGCCGCCGTCGTCCTCGTGGTGGTGGTCGTCGTTGTAGTAATGGTGTTTTCGGTGACTTGATACGTAATACTCAGATCATGAGGAAGGCATTGAAGCGAGTAGCAACCGTAGCAACAGTGTCAACAACGCTGCAAAAACCTCGGAGATCTCCAGCTATGGCCGTAGCTGTCAGAATACAGTAGTCGTGGTCACAATGATAAAGATCGTAGTTACGGTAAAAAAAGCCCTGACACAAACATGTCACAGGGACGGAGAGCTGTGTGGAAGACGGCCCACACTTCACCTACGCTTACTACCTGGCCATCTCCAATGTTGTTGGTGCCGTCGGTGCCTGGGAAAATTGGACACTGCTCTGAGGCTTTTATCTCAAATTTGAGGCTTTGCCGTTGCGGGTCGAACTGAGCTGAGCAGTCAAATACTAATTATATGCCGAAATTTGAGAATGCTTGAACCCCAGATTGTAGACCGTCAAGCTAACCTCAGCCCGAACCATCATCAGTGAGGTCTACACCTGCAGTGCGCATGTGGACAAATTTGCATTCTCATCCTCGTCCTCTGTAGTCTTCTACGTCGTCGGCATTACTGTTGTCAGAGTCGCTGTTGTCATTGCGCTATGCCGTCGACGGCATCGACTACACCAATCGCTCACACATTGACGACACTGCCTACAACGGCAACAGCTGCTACGGCTGAGACACTCGCAATCAGGGCAACAGTAAGAATGAGCACACAGGGAACTAGCGAATGGCCGCCTTGAGCCTTCTAGTGATTCCAGCACTCGAAGGCTCCATCCTTGGTGCAGTCATCTTTCAGTACATGCAGGTGGGGGCGAGGGCAACTCCAGGAATCGTACACGAGCTTACCGGAGTTGCGGGCGAGTGCCAAATCTTGGGCTTCCATTTCCTTGTCGGAGTTGACAGCTAGACACGGCTGCGGTTCGGAGGCGTGTTTTGGAGTTCAGGGGCTGTGCCATGGTGGTGACATGGCCGGCAAGAGTGTTGGCTCTGGTGGCGTGCGATGAAGCTACTTTTCAAGACAGTGCTGCTGATGGTGAAGATGACTGGGTTCTTGTTGCGGAATCTGATTGAAGTTACCATGAGAAGGAACCCGTATTCGTTACCAGTAGATTCTTCCTTATGGTAGCTTGGATTAGATTAAGTTATAGCAAACCAGCATAGAAACCCTTATAGCAACAGATGATGATATGCTCAGATCTTTTCTTTCGGCATCCGTTCCGTTTCCACCGACAGTAAGGGTTTCTGGACACCACGAAGTACGATTCTGAAGATCAACCCGAAAGAGAAGCCGCCGAGTGTCCAGATAAACCCTAAACCCCAGGCCCAAACCCTGAAGGCAACTCAGTGCGCAGACAAAAGAGCTCAGAGCTCACTGACAAATGCCTTAAAGACACGCTAGGACTCCATCCCACCCGAGGACTCTGCGTGGAACGAATATGAAACTTTGAGCCCAACTCCAAACAGCATAGAACTCCACCGCAAGCACATTGAGCATGAAAACCCAGCTAAGCCTCGAGTCATTACCCTCATAGACGCCTATTGAACGCCCCAAAACCCAATACCCTAAACCTTACAGTATACCCGCAACCCTAAACCCTCAGCCCAAAACCCCAAAGCCCGAAACCTTTTTCATTCTTGTCTTTGACAGGACTGGACCTTCCGCCAGGCTTTCTGGGTCACAACGGTGATCCAAGTGGTGGCCTCGTGGTGGCTCAGATGAAAACCCCTATCATGCCCCAGACCCGAGACTCTGGACCCCACAGCGGTTTAGGCTTAGGGTTTGGGTTTAGAGAATTACAGGGTTTAGGGTTTAGGGTTTAGCGGTTTAGGGTTTAGGGTTTAGGGTTTAGGCGTAGGGTTTGGGGTTTAGAGAATTATAGGAGTTGAGGGTTGGTGAACTGCAGATGAGAGCTCTCTGACTCTCTGAGTGAATACAGGAGGCAAAGCACCTCTTGAGGGTTCCTCGTTAGAATCGTTCGAAATGAGTAGGGCCTCTGTACTAAACCTCGCTGACTGCTTTGCAGTGTGCCATGGAAATGCCTTAAACCCTAAACCCCTCAACCCTAAACCCTTAAACCCAACACCCTAGAAGCCCTAAACCCCCCAACCCCTCAACCCCTGAACCCTATATTCGTAAAGCCTGAACCCCCAAACCCTCAACCCCTAAACTCCTAAACCCTAAAAGAAAATTCCGGTGCCAGGAACGCCGAGCCTTGATGCTTGTCGGGTCCGGGCTCGTGGGCCCAGGTCCCTATCATTTCCAAAAGGGCCTACATACCTAGAATAGAGTTGGGGAGTTTGGGGAGAATGTTTCAGTGCAAGTAGGTATCATGGGGCCACTACTTATTCTAAACCCGAAACCAAGCCAGCCCTTGCCAAGTTATCTCTAAATCCCAGACCGAACTTCGAAATCTTCTCAGCCAGTACAGAGATGCAGGTTCGATCTTCTCATCATCTCCCGGTACAATCTCAAGTTCGGGTTTTCGGACAAAGCTGCCTACCTCTTCGGAGACGCGGCTTCTTGGCAGCTGTTTGGGGGTTTCCAGGTAGTGGATTGAGAGATCTTGAGGGGGTCACAGCTGTGAACAAATAGCTGCATCATTCCTTTTTTCCCTTTTATCCCTAAGCATCAGAAACCCCGAAACCTTGAAAGGATGCTGATCGCATAGCGGCAGACACGAAGAAGCCTGTTGCCTCTGGGGTTGTGGCTCTGCGGCTGCCACTAGCGACATCGGGGATCTGTGTTGGAGCTGCAGAATCGTCTGAGCTCACGGTCCCGACACCCCGTGCTGCACGTGGTCCACAGTCCTTAGGACAAATGGAGTGTCAGCGTGAGCGACAAGCCCTTGGACAATCAACGACTTCGTTGACCCTAGGAAAGAAGGTCTGTACGAATTCTTTGGAGTCATCAGGAATCGACCGTGACTGTGCTGCTCAGTCTTGTGCAAACCATTGGAGCGACTTGTTGGAAGGGCAACAGCCCCGTGTGAAGGCGCCCTCATGGCCACATCACCCCAATACTTTATTCTAATCATTAAGGTGTCTGCCAAGGAAGAATCTCCTTTAGGACCCTCATCGAATCCTTAGAAGACCCTTATCCTACACTTAAAGACTTAAAGGAGCCATATTGGAATGACTCAGGACCCATATTCAGCCCCGACACCCGAGACAGTCCCAGAAAATGATATCCGAGGCTTGCCAGAGCCTAGCGCAGCAGCCGCCTGGACGAGAGGGTTCTGGCCGGGCTACTACACGGGGGGTACTATAAATTATGTTGACTCCGTCGGGTTTAGGGTTTTAGGGTTCTGGTGCCTGGCCATGTTGGTGTATTGCTTCATGTTCCGAATCAGTGGCAATCTTCGAAAAAGCAGCTTTGATCATCCAAGCAGCTTTGTGAACTCATGTCACAGGACTTGAGCCTTGGCATTGTGTGCTTCGATTCGTCACATTGACACACTGACAGCCAACTGACAGAAGCACGATATTCTGTCTCCATCATTTCCATCTACATATAATATGCACAGATTCCCTTCATCCTGGTAGTTTCGGTGTTTCCAAACCTTAAACATCCCGAAAACACAACCCCAGAGCCCTAAACCACAAACTAAACTCCAGACCCTAAATCCTAAACCTTACAAAAAAAACCTAAAACCCTAAACAGTAGACCCCAAGCCCTGTTTGAGATTTCGTATTTGGATGTCGCCTTGAATTCGTTTGGGCTGCTGTTGTTCAGGACTGCGGGCTAGAGTTGTCTCTATGTAGGGTTTAGGGTGTGACATCGGGTGTAGGGTTTAGGGTTTTGGGCTTCGGGTTCAAGCTGGTTTTTTAGATCTTTTGTATACGTCTAAGGTTTCACGCCAGACCGCTTAGGGTTTACAGCGTGGCCCCAATGTTCCAGCAGTTCAAGCTTGTAGTATTCGGAAAACCTCAGAATGAGAAGCGCGCATTTTTCAGGGCTCTTCTTGCCTTCGGTGTGGCGCAAATTCAGCGAAGTACTGTTTGATTTATCCGGCTGACATCCGGGCCGGAATATTCAAACGAGTATTCTCTTAGAGTCCCTTGTTATGGTTACAGTATACGATACCCCGCAACGCTAGTCTAACTGTCAAGGCCCCTATGTCATGGACCCCTTGGCACTTAACCCTTAAATTAAAAGCACCCTGTAAAGGAGCCCTGTTACATTCGACTGACTCTCCCGGGCTTGTCGAGTCGAGGATCGGCTTTCCGCAGTATGGGGGCTTGATTTGTAATGAGAAGACTAAGAAACTGATACTTTCATGATGATGAAGACTAATTAGTACTCCTGATCATGATTATAGTGTAATGCACCGCCCCAAACCCTAGTCTACTTATTAAGGCCTCTGTATTTGTTGTCTGGATTTCTTGGCGTGATCAGACAACATCGTCAGTAAGGCTCGACCCGAAAGAAACAGAAAAACTGTGCAAAGGATGGCGCTGATGCCTCAGGCCCTCCTCACTGCAAGGCTTTGCCCTCGTGGTGCAGAGGCCTAGCCCCGAAGCAATATGCCCCTAACCCTAAACCTCCCTGCATCGAAAAAAGATACGGCAGGCCAACTCATCACTGTCAGTCGTCGCCATCATGGTCACCACATCCATCATCAGTGTCAGCAGTTTGAACTGTCGTCATCACTACTGCATTTCACGTGGCTGCCAGCACCAACATCATAACTGTCATCGCGCATGGCGATCGCAAAATCACGGTGGACATATTGATTCTGGTTGTTTTGAAGACCCATCCCGCCGGAGGTGATTGTTGATCGTGAGAACTTCCTAAAGTAACAGCCATCCCTGCGACACAGGAGCTGGTTATGACTTCACTGATAGGGGAGAGTACTTGAGTAGTAACAGGCAGACTCACCAATCTGTCCGTGAGTCTGAGATTGAAAACTGTAGTACTGCACAAGGGCAACGCGGAGATTGACGTTGTCGATGGCGATGAAGAACGCGTAGGACAACAAGACAGAAGCAATGGTAACATGTGGGTCATGCTGATCTTCTGAGTGCTGCGGATGGGGATGATAGACAGGTGAGTAACCAAGTCTTACGGAAGTAATAAGAAGTTGTTGGCTCCGACTGTTGCATGCCGTTGTTATTCTGTGATTGCTGTCCGTTGTTGAATCTGTCGGCCGAAGCGCCATGCCCTTCAGACCCTAAAGCCTCAGCCCTAAACCGTCAACGCTCAACCCTAAACCCCCCCCCCCCTCCTAAGCCTTAATCCAGCAGCGCCGGGTCCTGCTTGCCGCACGCATTCCACCAGGCGACCGTCTTTGCCATTCTGGCCGGTTTCCAGAACTTCGGATCGAACATCGGCACCCCGGTAGCAGATAGTGGCTAGCAGCAGAGGCTTCTGCATGTAGTATAGGGGCCGAGAGAATTACCAACACTATTTCTCAGGACTCTTGCCTCAAAACTTTCATGCTGTACCCCAAAAGACGGAATGGGAATTACTAGCTAAGGCATCAGCGGTTAAGAGCAGGCGCTGCGCAGCATGTAGCCAAGATCTCCATGCTGAGGTAGTGCATCCAAACCCTGAATGTTTTGAAAGGAGATGGAGACTTTGGATGTAATTTATGTCCAAAGGGCATCTTAGGACACAGAGACCAACCGCTGGACGGGTACAGTTTGCTTATCGTCCTTATATGTCCTGTGTGAGTGATAAGGGTACAACAAGCCCTCCAAAGGTTTCAGGTCGGAACATGATCCATGCGTTCTGCTAGTACTACGCACGCAGCGCAGCTGTAGATCCTTGCCATTCCCTAAACAATCAAGATACTCAACGAAGCCAAAACAAACTCAACTACGCAAACAACACCCAGAAACCCTGGCATCAAGTGCATTGTTTAGGGTTTCAGGTTTAAGGTTTAGGGTGGCGGGCCCTTTCCGAAGATGTTTTGTGGTCAAGGTGTGGTATCCTTGGCCTGGTCCGCTGCAACGTTTCAGCCTGTCAACATTCCGTGTGAACCGAAGTGCCTGTGGCCCCACAGAAGCCCCGCACACTGTATGCCGCACCGACTAGCTAGCATTGCAATGTTGCGAAAGAAGGGCAATACTGAAGCAAGCATCTATCTATCTATCTGTATATGTATGTATATATGAATATTTATGTGTATATTGGTTGCATATATATATATATATATATATATATATATATATATATATTTATATTTATATTTATATATTGTTATGTATAGCAAAAACGACTCCCGAGACCTCGCCGAAACGCAACCCCGAAGCTTGACAAAACGGCGTGAGAAACGGAACTAGAGACCCCGAAACAGAGTGCATTTTCTTTGCAGCATGTTTCGGGATTCTTCTTTTCAGCGCCTTTTGTCTAGCTGTTGTTGCCATTAGTACCATCATTTCTAATTACTATTGCCATGAGTACCATTACTACGAGTGCTGTTATTGGCATTACTCGCCTTTTTGCCATTCAATGAGCGCGAACCCCAATCTCAGGATCGCTCCTGGGCGCACAGCTCTCCGATCACTTTGGCATCACTTGCAGCAGGATGGGGCCCTGCAACTTCGAGTGGCTCAAGACGCTGATCCTGGTGTGCTTTGACTGACTTCTCGCCGTCACAGGGTTGGGTAACAAAAAACGGGGTTCTGGGGTTTAGGATCCAGGGGTGTCGAGGTCTAGGGGCTTACTTAAGGTTTAGGGGTTGAGGGTTTAGCGATTGAGCGTTTAGCCTTCAGGTGGGTCATCTGGAACCAGGGTCACCGAAAGGTCAAGGTCGAGATGCTCTGAAGGGCCGCTCAGTTCGTCTTTCAGGGCTTCAGCGCTGGCTGTGGAAGATCATGGTTAGATTATTCAGGTCCCTGCACTACCCTGGAAGAGTTTGTGCTAAGTCTGACCATAGAAAGGAAGCCGGAGCCGAAGCTAAGCACCGAACGAGGTGTCACATGCTGGTGCCCTTGGCCTGTCTGCCGCTAACCTGGGTCCTCGTCCCTGCTGCCGTCATCAGCGACGAGGGCGCTTTCGAGATGTGCCCCGGCAGCTATGACCAAGGGCTCAAAACGACCCAGTGCATGAAACCAGCGCGGACATAGGTGATAGTGGCAATCAATGGTGTCGATGACAGGGTCGGGGGCATGGTATCGAAGGTGCATGCAGCTTTCTTGGCAAGGGCGAAAACAACAGCACGAGATATGGACTAGCTTGCGACGACAAAGTTGTAACGCGAGAGAGTGAAGGTTATATTGCAGTTTGTAGAAGTCATCTTAAAGTTGGAATCGCAGCAGAACGTGAAAGGTCTTGTGGTCGTGGGATTTGAGCAGAGCACCCAGCACATGCTTCAACCAGCAGCCCAAACCCCGCCCCCCCCCACGATGTGCGGCTCTCCCAAGCCGGACATCTTTCTCAGACTCAGAAAAACTAGCTAGACCCGGTGCAGCAGGGCTTCCCCGCCGCCCTCTTTCGCGTCACCGGGGCCATCTCCTGCACGGTCCTTAGAGCAGGGCAGGGTCCGCAACAGAGTTTTCGGGCATTGGGGAAATCAGGCCCGCTGGGCAGGCTGGATTTCTACATGTATGAGTTTGAGGAACAGGTTTTTTGAGGCATCCCGGTGACTGCGTCATAACATCTGCAGGCGCTGCTGCGGTGGATTACAAGTGCAGGAGAGAAGTTACCACAAGCACGCGCAAACACAGCCAACTCGACTCTGGTAGAATGGGCAGAAGGACGAACAGAGCACTAGGCGCGTGGGCAGAAAGCCGAGCATGCGCACAAGGACACCTCAGATAACAGCACTGAGCGGTTTTGCGAAGAAGGCCATTCGTCACGAGTGCCTTTCAAACAGCGAACACAAACATGTTGGAATTTGTTGGCGAAACGAGCTGTGTTGCTGAACCCTAGACCGTAAAAGCCCTAATCCAGAAACTATCCCCGAAAGCCTTCCTCGAAAGACTTTGCCGACAGCTCAGATGGTGCAAAGTGCCCCAGGTCTCCTCACCGGCTTCCTCGCCTCGGACCTACCGCGCCACTGTGCTGTAGGGTTTTTGGGGTATGGGTCATCCTAGGTTTTCGGGTTTATGCTACAGGGTTTGGGTTTAAGCTAAGCTTAGGGATAGGGTTTAGTGTGTTTGGGAGGAGTCTTTAGGGCTTGCAAGCAAGTGCTTGTGCATGCGGGTGAAGGGGCCAATCGAAATCCCGCACAAGGAGTCCCAACACCCCCAGTCTATGTGAGAGCCAGTTTCTGGAGGATTTTGAGACACACACGAGACACTTCGTCGTCGTCAATGTGCACTGTCGTTTGTGGCGCTGAGGTAGAAGCCTTTGCATTCTTCTTGTGACTTTAGTTCTACTTTGTGCGATTATGTCGCTACCCCTTTGCGCCCTTCGGAACCATGACAAGCCGACAAGCCTTTCGATTGTCCCTGTCAGTGCTACGCCATTTTGGACCGCGGCAGTTGTTGCAAATTCGGTGGGCTAACTAGGTCGGCTTGACACTCTTGGTCACTAGAACTACGCACCCTCATAAAAGGCACATGGGTGTGACACAAGTGACATCGCCATGCCTGTCTGAGGGTTCAAAAGCGACAAGAATGACTCACGAGCATCGCCACTCCGATACTCCCATGAAGACCTTTAATTAAGACACCCAGCCTCCATGTAGTAAAGCCTCGCCGCGCTTTTCGGATAAAAGCTGACCACAGGCGAAAATAAAGGCCGGAATGATTAGCAACCCTTTTTGGGTGTCCTTGTCATATTTAGTTTAGAGTATGAAGAGTTGACGATCTCAGTCCGAAAAAGCATGGAGAGTCCAAGCGTGTAGAGCTTGAACCCTGGTTGAAAAGCCCTAAACTTTGAGGGTCAGGGCTTAGGGCTTATGGTTTAGGGTTAGTGAGGCATTGCTAATTGTCTCAACACAGGGCTAGAAGAAGCATTGAGTCGAGCCCAAAGGCCGAATTCCAACCTGCTCAAGTCTGCAGTTTGTATGTGCGACCCCCGAAATCCTTACACCCTCTAAACCCTGGAGCCTTTGTGTGGCAATCGGACAACAAACTCAATGTCCTCATTCGACACCAGAAGTTGGTTTCCTGAAGTAGAACTTGGTCTGAGTTTGAAGTCCTTCACGCAGCATACGAGTTCAGCAAAACTGGCAAAGAAGTACTGCTGCTGAAAAGCAGGGGTTCCTGTACGATACACAACGGCTGCGGCGACTGCTGGGAAATGATCCCAAAAGCATTCACCACTGTCAGCACCACTGGTTCGAGACTTTCACACCACAGTTGAGGACGATGTGGACCCTGATACCAGCCCTGTGACGCTGGCAGAATCGGCCACTTGGCACTTACAGGCCTGAGGCTCCGGTGTTCATTTAGATTTTGGAGTCCGGTGGGCGATTCTCGGTTCTGGCCTTCGGGACGTTAGGTGTTGAATTCGGCGGGCTGCAGCCTGTGGCCCGCGAGCTTGCGTGCAATGTGTTGGTGACGTTTCAAGGTCAAGCAACCCACTGGATGAGTCGTACAAGCACATCACCGTCGCAGTCGCATGTAAATGTACAGATGATATGTAAATACAATTATATACCTCATGTATATGTACATGAATGTGTATGTGTATGAATGTCCGAGAACATGGTTCTGGGCGGAGTTTTGGGGCTTTTCACGATAAAACAGGATTGTTAAAAACAAATACATATGTATATATATATATATATATATGTATGTATATATATATATATATATACATACATACATATGTGTACATACATACATACATACATACGTACGTACGTACGTACATACATACATACATACATACATACACACATGTGCTCGTGTCTGCCAGTGTGTGTATGTACGAGTGTATGTGTGTATGCATGTATGTAAGTAGACACACACACACAGACAGTTGTATCAGTGTTGGAGTTTTCCTCTCCTCACAAGAAGAGCAGGCTACTCTGACCCCTGCAGACTTCAGGGTTTTTGCAGGCCGCGTCCTTGGAAAACAGCAGTCGCACGGCTCCACACCCGAAGCCCCGACACGAGAACTCTCTCAGGACTACTTCCGGCTGGCGGACCACACAGAGACGTAGTGACCAGGTATGACGCAGGATGCGACAATACTCTGGGGTCAGAGTTGAAATATTCTGTCTGAATCCTTGAGCCCGATACGATGCGACATGGAGGATATACACTTGCAGGATATACCTAGCCACCCAGCTCAAGCATGATGTAGTGTGCGTTCGTACGAGATTTAGGAATGGAGGGTCCGGAGAAACAAACCATGACAGTTTCTTGTGGCTCTTCAACCGATGCTTTGCGCGAGACAGGTTACAGGTATATATAATCCGAAAGCCAATTCATATCGTCAGTTTTCTAAGTGCATCTGCATCAGAGTTTCAAGACACACATTCCCTCTTGTCGGAGATAAACCGACATTGTGCATGGTGCTCTGCGAAAGTAGCAAGACACCCAAAGAAGGCACGATATTGCTTGCAGAGTTTCTTGGCGCATGGGATCTGTTAACTGAAGCTTGAGATGTTACCTCCCTCCAGCATCAAACGGAAGGTTAAGTAACAGGATACGAAAACTATATTGAACTATACTTATGATATTGAACCCCGTGGAATAGTGATAGTAGTTGTTCAGGCTTCTATATTCAGGTCTTGTGTGTTGCTTTTTGGGCAACGCCGATGGCTCTCACCATCCCATGCTGCCAGTCGTTTGTACTGCAATGGTGCGTAGATTCCACTCACCGGCTGCGATGCGTCCCTGTAGGGGTGTCCCTTTCAGTGGAAGCGTCAGCGATGAAACGGTCATGCCATTGGTCTTACGACCGTGGGTGACAAGGATAGAAGCCACAAGCACCAAGTCGACTCGCAAAGAGTATTGCAGCGGGAGCTTTTAATAGTGTAGAAGCGCATAGAAGCCTCAGTAATGACCAGTATTATTCCTCAAGGTTCCCGACAATAGCTTTACTATACTATACCCCAAATTGCCGATATTATCAGGTTTGGTTCAATCTTCTGACTTCGGGCGTGTCGGATGGAGAGCTTCCGTCTCGAACAGAATGATGATGTTCGTAAACTTGCGCAGGGACACTGTGTAGGGTTTCAGCTTTTACACAAGGGTTCAGGGTTTAGGGTGAAAGGGAGCATGCAGTGGATGTACCTTGACGGGCAGAGATACTCTCGCAAGTAGCATCTAGCTCTGGTTGCGGATGTTGCGTGCCGTTTGTTGTGGGACGAGCTTGAAATCGTGACTTCTAGAGATCGCTCGTGTGGGACGAATGCCACTCACGTTGCAAACCACCAGCGCAAGTATAAATCAGTAAATACATGAAGAAATAGAGGTGTGTGTATACATATATATATATATATATATATATATATATACATCATAAGTTGCATATTATATACGGTTTATTGAGTAGATAAACAAACAAACATATATGTGTATACGATATTTGCAGAAAATATACATACACACATATATATATATATATGTGTGTGTGTGTGTGTGTGTAGCTAACTGGGTGCTCTCTTAGGCTCCCTCGGACCAGGATTCAGTGCCTGAAAGCGACAGTGATACATATATATATATATATATACATACATACAAGACAGACAGTCACCTATACGGCATTCAGGCTCAATCTCAACTGGCAGATGTTTACTTTGAGCCTGAAGTAGCTTAGTGCAGCGTGGACCAAAAGCCCAAAGCTCCAACCACCGGCTCCTACGATCCATGCTCGGATACTCGGATACCTTTATGCACCTTAAAGCCTAAACCCTACAAATTGGCATCCGAAGACCTCCCTACATCCAGCTTCAAGCCGCATCGCAGCGTGGTAGCACAGCCTGCATCCCGTGTTACCTTTGACGTAAGAACTACGGGGTTGGTTTTTGGGTGGACGGTTTGGAGACTCACTCTCGAGGTGTAGCTGAATGGTGTTGGTTTTAGCCTTACTTCAACTGTTATACGCAGCTTATGAGGACTAGGGGCCCCTAATATAGTACCCCAAATAGTAGGATCCTTATTATAAGGACCCCAAAATAAGGTGGTAGGCTTCGGATCATGGAGGGCGAGCCGCTTAGCGATGAGCTCCTGTCTAAAGCCCGAAGCCGAGGCGGGGAGCTCCGGGAGTTTCGGGTGTGAGCTTTAGGGTTTAGGGTTTAGGGTTGAGGGTTTAGGGTTTAGGGTTGAGGGTTTAGGGTTTAGGGTTGAGGGTTTAGGGTTTAGGGTTTAGTGTTGAGGGTTTAGGGTTTAGGGTGAGGCTTCGGGTTTTTGAAAACCGCCTTTCAGGGGTTGTTCATGAGGACTAGTGACTAGGGCTTTGAGATGCTCCTCCCTCTCAGCAGCGAGTCATGAACCTTGTGACAGCAATCGCAATAGCAAAATCATGAACAGTAACAACAATAGTAATAACAGTGACAATAATAAGAATAACGATAGCAATATGCTGCTGCTGCTACTACTGCAACAACAGCAACTACTCATCATCACTATCGTCTCTGGCAGGAAGCCGCTGGCTTCTGGATCAGGCCGACCGCGGCCAGCTGGCTCCTTCCCAAGTTGGAGTCGAGAAGTCTGGTTTCACCTGCTCCGGAAACGAAGGGACTAGGGTGTTGGGGTGTATTATACTATAATAGTGCGACAACAGGGGTTATACGAGAGATTCACATGGTTTTGGGGTATATTTTGCTGCAGTCCTTGTCATAACATGGACCATAAGGGAGAATCAAGATTTGGGCACAAAGTGCAAGGCCTGATGCTGAAGCCGGAGGAAGCAATGCCTGTATAGATCATCAGACATGGCTCCTGGAGCCCGAACCTGAAGTGTCGAGCGAAGAGCTTGTGCTTACAAATATGGCAGTGGCAGCAGCGAGAAGACTACGACCGACCGAACCTGCAATCATGGGCAAGCATTCCAACAAGCATGGAAAAGCGAGTTGCCATAGCGAAAATGGCGATATCATTATTGACCATCCCTATCGACACAGATCATCATGTCACGGCCTGCACTATCACATCACCGCCCACACCGTCATCATAATCATAGTGTAACCATCGTCATCAAGATTGTCGAACATTCCCAGCATTGGCCGAAAGCCCATCAGAAAGGTCGGGGATTTACAGCCACTCCGCAGACTTGCCTGGCGCTTAAGGATTTCAGGGTTTCGGAAGTTCCGGAGGATCCGAGAGAAGTACGTCGGGGAGATCCCTAAGCTTGAAGACCTAAACCCCGACATAGAGTTCCGAAGCTTCAAAGGCCGCATGAAGCGATCTGAGACTTGCAGAATGCTGCGCTACGCCGATACAGCTCTCCAAGATATAGAATACCTGCCTTGCAATCCTCAAGTAAGAAACCCATACCCGAGGCCTGGATAAAGCTGCTGGGTGGCTCCTGCTCGCTTGCAAATGGGGGTTGCCGGACATCGTTATCATCTCCTTCTCCTGCTACGTTCCTCGCGCTTCTGTTCCTGCTACCTTTGAGCGGGCTTCGCTTCGCTTCAGCTCGGCTGCGGGATGCGCTGCTAGCGTTTTGCCAAGTTCGTTTTTAGTCACATCTGGAGATTGGCGAATCAACCGTTCCATGAGCGCAAGCCCACAACCAGTTCAATTGCTACACTTGAAACCCCATGCGTACTAAATTCCTTAAACTGCCTAAGCCAAACAAATGAGGATCCGGGACCTTTGGATGTGCGCAGGCGTCGTCAGCGGTGAGAACTTTGAGGTGTGGGCCGACGAGCTTGACAAGCTACGACCCCAGTGACCGAAGACTGTCGGCTTGGAGCTTAGGCTACCGCTATTGCTGCTGCTACTACAACAACACCAACAACAGCTGCTGCTGCTGCTACTACTACTACTACACCAACAACAACAGCTGCTGCTACTACTACTACTGCTACTACAACACCAACAACAACAGCTGCTACTACTACTACTACTACTACTACTACTACTACTACTACGACTTCTTCTGCTTCTGCTTCTGCTTCTGCTTCTGCTTCTGCTTCTACTTCTACTTCTACTTCTACTTCTACTTCTACGTCTACTCCTACTTCTTCTACTTCAGCTCCTTCTGCTTCTACTTCTTCTACTTCAACTTCTCCTCTTGCTTCTACTTCTGCCTCTGCTGCTCCTCCTACTCCTGGTACTACTCGCGCTGCCAGTACTTCTACTACTCCTGCTGCTGCTACTACTAGTGCTACCACTAGCGATAACAATCATAAGAACAATGATCACAACAATAACAACAAGAAGTCATAACAAATGAGAGGAGCATCAACAATAATCATAATACTCGCGATAGGAGAATACTACGAATGATCAAGTAGAAGGGTCGTTTCAAGCAGGCAATTCAAGGGATTCCGGTTGTTTCGGCACGCTTTACGTGACATGTCTTAGTGACACTGCTTGTCATATCATCTTCGTACATGCTGTTGTCTATGCGGTCACCGCAATGACGTAGATCGGTCAGCAACACGATTCTCAGCAGAGGTGTCGCCGGCAAGAACCGGTGTCTTCAAAATCAATGAATAGTTCATAGTTAGGACTGCATCGGTATGCTCGCCAACAGAGACCAAACCACAAGCTGCCTGGTGCCTGGGAGGAAGGCCGCCAAACCTGTCTGGAACCCTCTGAACCTAAACCCCCACACTCCTAAATCCTAAGCCTTCAACTAACTCCTACATCCCGAACCTCGGGCCCGATGCCGCACGGAGCCCCGGAAGCCCCAAGTTTCGGGAAGAGTCTCTAAAACACGCTCAGGGTTTAGGGGTTAGTGTTCAGGGTTTAGCGGTTCTTGTTCCAGGGTTTAGGATTCAGGGGGGGTTTAGGGATTAGGGATTAGGGGTCAGAGTTTACATAGGGGTTGGGGTTTAGGGTCAGGGCAAAGTGCGTTCCAGTAGCGCGGGGTTCTTCAAATTCGCTTGCCCATATGCTTGGGTCCGTTTTCTCAGGATCAGCTTAGGTTCTTCTGGTTCTACATAAACTAGTACCTTCTCCCGAGACCGCATGACTTACCTTTGGTTAGTGGGGAATGGCAGAACCCCATTCCTCCATTCCCTACTAACCAAAGGTAAGATGAGTGGCATGAGCTAAACTCTGCCCAGGCATCGGAAGCTTTATGCTGAACTGGTCGACGAGTATCGGAAGCGCTTGCCTCGCTTTTTTGCCATTCTTTGCCGGGGCAGCGGGGAGCCCCCAGCAAAAAAACCGTTTAACTACAGTAGCAGTACTACAAATGGTTGTAATGATGGCAACAGAAAATATCATGGTAGTAATAATTGTTGTAGTAACACGAATAATCAATAGTAGTAATAATTGCAACAACAACCATAGAAACCAAAGTGGCAGCAGCTACTCCAACCGAAGCCCCAATTGAGAGATGACCAACGCCGGCTCTCTACCAAGGTTTGACGTTCTGATCTTGTTTCCGTATGTGCCAATGACACTTGGGATGTAGCTGTGGTTGAATGATTCGGGGTGCACATCAATCATGGGCTCTGGTGTTCGGGTCCGACACCAGGCAAAGGTGGCACGCTCAATTCTGAGTTGTGCACATGCATTACCGGTGAGGGCTCTAAACTGATACTGGAAGTTTCCATCGTTGTTGGTTTCAGGTTCCTGGAGCTATGCCTATTCCAGGTACGGAGACAGCAAGCTCTTTGGTTTAGCTTAAAGTGCAAAGCTTTACATGAGCTACTGGTAGCACTTGCAGTCGGCTGCCCCGATGTCGGCCTCAGGGAAACGGATGTGAAGGCCGTGGACCCGAAGCTCTGCAATCCGTTGCTACCTCCTCGGCCATTCTTGTGCTGTTCTTCTGGCTGTGGCGATGGAATGACCATGCAAGCACATGTCGAATCCCACCCTTGGGTTTCCAGTGTCTTCATTGGCGTTGCTGTTGCCCATGCTGCTTCTGATGCTGTGGCTGCTGCTGCTGCTGCGCGCTGCCAACTCGGCTGCTGCTGCTGCTGCTGCTCTTGTCGTTGTCATTGTGGTTGTTGCTGCCGCTTCTGCCGTTGAAGTCACGTTCTTTATTCGTTTCTTGTGGTCCTTCCTGCTACGAGTGTAGCTTTGTTAAATGCTTCAGTAGCTGGTCATTTTGCTTTGGTGTTGTTGTCCTCGTCAACAGATTCTGATAACCAGTGCTGTTGGTTTATGTTTGGCAGT
Source organism: Symbiodinium sp. CCMP2592 (assembly GCA_905221615.1). NCBI lineage: Eukaryota > Dinophyceae > Suessiales > Symbiodiniaceae > Symbiodinium > Symbiodinium sp. CCMP2592. The sequence continues at coordinate 700,795 of CAJNDT010002302.1, read as the reverse complement.
TTGACGGCGGCGAGTTTTGTCGTGTTTTGACTTTGTCGTCCACTGATGATGCTGGTGTCAACTCTGATGTTCAGTTTGACGCTGTCATCATGGCAGCGTTGGTGATGGTGGTGTATGGCGATGAACAGAGGCAGCGATCAACGAACAAAGACAGGGATGTCTGTCGTGGTGGCAGTAGGTCTGATGCTAGGGGTGTGGCAAGGATGGTGACGGCATGGTTAGCCGTGCTTGTCTGTACTATCGGTGGGTTGAGTTCAATCGCCGTTTCAGGCTTTGCACTTGTTCGCGTCCATGCTGCATGCTTGTGCCACGGAATCCTTCTGCTATGTTAGGTCTCGGAACGTGGACAATCCGTACCTGAAGATTCAGGCCCTTTCGCACTTTTGAAGGGATTAAGCTCCGATGCACTTCGACCTGGCTTGCTGACCTTGCGAGCCTACCCCTAAACATGAAAAGAAGCTAACCAACCTCAGCTGGAAGGGCGTTCTGAATCGAAATCTGCAAGGCTAGCTCCAGGCTTGTTTGGGGTGTTACCTTAGCATGTACAGCATGTGCAGGGTTTTAGGCGGCAAGGGTGCTAGAAGAAGAGCCCTTCATGCTGAACTCGGTTCGTGCCAGCCTAGATGTCAGGGTGGAGTATAGTTTTAGTGTTTTATAGCTTATACAAACGGGAAAATGTTTCTGTAGTATACTGTAAAACATCGTATACTACAGTAAGTTGCATTATAGTAAGCATTATGGTGTATCGTGGTATATTGTAGCTGATCTCGCAGGGAGTCTGCACTTCCCGTTCATTCGGTTTTACTAGATCGTTGGTTGATGTGCAAAACAACGAGCTTTAACTCATCAAGCACCGCAAAAACACCTGAATCAGAACCCTCCAACATCTCAAGAGTGAGGAGAGGCTCCGTTCTCTACGACCCGCCCTGACATTCCCCATTAAGGCCCCTGTATTGAAGCTCCGCATGGTTTCTTCGAGTGAAGGTGAACGAGGAGCTCCTAAAGGAGATCTGGAAAGATGTCGAGCGAACGTTTCCAGAATCTTGGCAACTCCAAAAAGCGATCCCTCGGGCTCCTCTCGGCCCCCCCAAGTCCCTGCCCCTAAACCCTAAGCTCCCTAAACCCTAAGCCCTAAACCAAGCCAGCAATGTACCCGTCGGCCCTAGTGGGAGATAGAGCGCAAGAGAAAAGAGCCCGGCCTCGGCACCCAGGAGCCAAACTATTTAAGAATTGGAGCTAGAAGTACTTCGAGCCTTTTTTTGTTATATGGGTAGTTGTCAAAATTATGGTCCCTTTTTGGGTACCCTAAATAATAGGTGCCGTACTATAATAGGGACCCCAAAACAACCACCCATATGGTCCCAGTCGCTAGGTGCAAGGCACGATTACAAAGGTACCCTAAATCCGAAACCGCGACACCAAAGCCCAAACCTCAAATCCTTCATGCCAAACCCTACACCCTGAACCATGTATCCCAAAACCCGAACGCCTAAACCCTAAACCCCAAGCATTAAGCACTGACCTTTACGAAGCTTCTGAGAAGCTCAGGAGTGCCAATTCTTGTCCAGTCCGGAGAGCAGGAAGGCCAGCCGGCTAGGCAACCGTAAAGTCGCTTTAAGCAAGGCACTGTGAGGGGTTTAGGGGTTAAGATGTTTAGGGGTCGAAGGGTCGGGGCTTAGGGTTGGGGGTTTAGGGGTGTAGATTCTAGGTTTTGGGGAAACCCCAAAACCACACACTGCCAAAAAGACAACCAAGCAACAGATACCCGACGGAGCCTCAGCCCAAAGCGAGCCCTGCACGCAAGACTCGAATTTAGGGAGCTTTCTATCCTGAACCCCAAGCAGCTCAGCGCTGTCGACCTGCGGGTTTACGGTGTCTATGCGCCTCCAGAGAGGCTTCAGGGCTGGTGTCAAGAAGAGTTGAGGCGTCTGGGGCTGTGGGCTTTAGGGAATGTTGCCTAGGGTTTATGAACAGGGTTCAGGGAATGGTAGCGTTTTAACATTGTCGCGTCTTTCAACTCAAAGCCGTCGCAGTGGTCCAGCTAGCTTAAGTATACGCCCCGCTAGATTAATTGTGGATTTTTGTAAGCAGTGGGGCCGAGCATGCCCTCAGATCCTGAAAGATTCTTCTAGATCTTAGCTCCATCGCTTGGGCAGGTCCTGCAGCGGATACTGTTTCACTGGCACGCAGCCTCGGATCTCGGTTGCTGACTGCGCCATGTTGTGTAGCCAGGATTTCGCTGGCAGGTTTGAGCTCCTCATGCTCCTCACACGTAGTCTATTTCAGTAATTATATCTTTATGTACAACAGCAAATTACAGCAGATTACGGCATCTTATAGAGTGTTATAATATATTCTGGTATATCATATGGTCTGACGGCTCTGAGTCGGCCCAAGAAACCCTCTGATTAGATCTGTGAGCGCGAAGCAACTTGTGCCCGAGAGGACATATGTATCTCCCAAACAGATAACATACATTCTGTAACACATATTGTCTATTCTACAGAATATGGTTTTTTGATAATGTAGAATATGAACATACAAGATGCAATATATATAGAGTACATAATGTATAGTATTTCGAAGGTAGAAGATGGGCTCACGCCGGCAGTTCCTGTCTTGTCCGTTTTCTATGTTTGCTCAAGCTTGCAATGTTCCGAGCAGCGCAGGATTGAAACAAGGATTCGGTCGTTCGGTATTGGATAGCAACTACCAGTCGGCCGGAACGGAGCGAGTGCGGCATCGAAGTCGGTTTCATGCTCTAACGTAATCTCGGGCGGTCTGCTGGGTCGAGGTGTAGATCCAGGAACCCGTCGATGACGCCCTCGGAAAGCTACCGGCAAGGCCCTGGCCCTAACAGTGCAGACGAGTTAAGTCAAGAACCTGGGCTTCTTTAGGACATGTAGGAACGTAGACCCGAAAGGCTCACCCATGTCTTTTCTGATGAAATCAGTGCCTGGATGCAGGTTGCGATTGTATGAGATCTTTTGTTCCTGCTTCAGCGAACGTCTTTCCGAGTAGGTTTATGCACACGGAGGTGCCAGTTTCGAATTGAGGAACCGACATGGCACCTAGTGTTTGGAGCCAGCAGCAAGGGCCGGGCGTACGAGCTCTTGCTCGACAGCGAGCTTATCTTATCCTAAGGCTCCATGTGCCCACAGGGTGTATACTTCGCCCTTGAGCCGCATTAAGGCCTAATGAAGTACATACTATATCGGTACGTGGAGTAGGGTGTCCCCAAGCCCCAAACTGTCTTGCGTCCGGCAAGCCGAATGGCTAAAACCAGCCTCCCTGAAGCCTAGCATGGGCAGCCATGGGTAAACCAAACCGCAAATCCTCAATACCCGGCCTCTGGAATACACTACTTAATTATTTGTGATGGACCGGTTCCGTAAAGAAATCATTATGAAATCAAAGTTTATGACATATCTCCCTCAACACCCAGATACTGTAAGGCATGAACGAGCTGGCTGCTGTCCTCTATGCCGTGATGAAGCAGGGAGAGAGCCGGCCTCAGACGATGCGACTGTAATTCCCTAACCCATCACCCTGACCGTGAACCGAAAGCCGTCAGCTCTAACCCTAAACTCCAAGCCTCTAAACTCTAAGCCCCAAGCCCTAAACCTAAACTATATGGGGTGGGGCTTCGGCTCGAACCTCAAGCCCCGGAACCCGAAATCTGAAACGTCAAGGAATCCTAAACCCTGACCCCTAACCCCTGAACCCTAAGCGGCCCCAATAACCACCCTTAACCCTAAAGCCCTAAGCCCGAAACCCTGAGCTCTTCAACTCTGAGCTGCACTTTCAAGACCAAAAAGGGTTCGGAAGAACTACAAATGTTAGGGTTTCTTTTATTATGATGATTGTTGTTCTGATTGTGATATACTCGAAAGCCTTTTTTCTGGTTATTCAGGTCCCGATAGTAGCTTGTCAGGGGCTTTCGATATATCCTGTAGGATTTCAGGCTTTCAGCAGGCGATTCGAAAGAAGCTGAAGCTGGAGGTAGTGC
>CAJNDT010002302.1:649286-694286 GCA_905221615.1 Symbiodinium sp. CCMP2592 | reverse complement strand
ATGTCGAAGTGTTGAGGAGTGGCAGGCATCGGTGCACTCGTTTCCACCAAACCTTGGTGTAGATTTCTTGATGTTTGGAAGCCTGTTACAAAAGATGTCCGCGTGGGTTGCAGTGGTTATGGTGTATTTCTCGGCGGATAGTAGCAGAGGCTGAACAAAACAGGCCGCACAGACCAGTATAGTCATTCGCAGCATCCTGACCAACAGCTCCGTGAAATCCACCACAGGGTCTTTATATTTCTGATAATGCTTCTTCTCTCGATCCCTGGTCTACAAGTCACAATGTTTCGCGCAGACACACGTTCGAATCGCAGATTAGGCCTCAATATCTTATTCCGTGTCAATCATTTGACCCCCTTCAGCAACCTTACTACAACTGCCCATCCAACGGCTCTCACGAGTACCGGTTCTCACAACATAGACAGCTCAATGGTCGAACGTCATCCTTGCCGTCGGCGTCGCATCCACGCCCCTATTCTTTCAGCACCTACTTGTATGGTTATATTATGAGAGCCAATCTGTCGCGTCGCCGACGGTGGATTCTAAGCATTCCAAACCGCGGTGGTTCGGGGCTAATGTTCTGAAAGGAGGGCTTCGCAACAGCCGCAAGGGGTGGAGAAGTCCAATCGTTCAGCATATCGGGGACTACCTTGCAAATAATGATGCCGACAAGGTTGAAACGTTCTGCGTTCTCCGAAAGTATCATCGTTAGATTAACCGAAACTGCAATGTACGTCACGATGCGAAGAGTCCTGGGAAACTTCTTTGAAGACTGAAACCATGAGCGCGGCACAGGTAGGTAGGCAGATTGATGCATAGCAGACAGACTGATAGATACAAAGAAAGGTAGGGTGGTACATACGTACATCCGCACGTTCAGACTTCAAACAAAATGTGTCTATGTCTATGCATATGTATGTATGTATGTATGTATGTATGTATGCATGTTTGCATGCGCATAAACTCTTGCGAAAATGGTATATGCGGCGGCGCAAAAATTAAAAAGAAGTTTGAGACCGGCAGGCAGATGCCTTTGCCTGCTTCGTCCAACTCATGGAGCGAGGGCCGGCGACCTGGAGCAGTCCTTCTCCGGTTTAGGGTTCAGGGTTTCGGGGTTTCGGGGATTAGTATTAGGGTTCAGGGTTTAGAGTTCAGGGTTCGGGGTTCGGGGTTTAGGGTTTCATCATCATCATGACGGTTCCGAAGCTCTCAGCCCGAAGAGCCCTAACAAAAGGTTTCCTGCCAAATTCTCAGGCTGCGGCCAATGTTTCTGGTGACGAGCGCTAGCCGTCCGCAGAGGTCGCCGATCGGGGACTTGCCACGTGTGGCGCTCAGGAGGAAGAGCAGAGTTCAGACTACTGCGCGCTTTGAGTTATGATCTTGTGGTGTGGCCCGCACGTTGGTCCTCGACCGCTTGGGTTATAGGAATGTGACTTGCATGGCCTGGCGTTCGGCACTTCTTCCCCCGTGTGTCGCGCTGGTCTCCGCAAGTAGCGGGTTTAGGGCTGAGGGTGTTGAGTATGAATGCGCCTTAAACCTGCATGGAAGCGTCTTGAAGTTGCAAGACTAGCCTCCCTGCACCTGTGCTCCCAAAGCCCACGCTCTTATTCTCCCCGAATCGCTTGAGATCACTTGAGCTTGCTAGGCTGCTAGGCCCTACAAATATCAGAGCAGCCTTCCTTCATATCCCAAACATCCGGTGCAGGGCTTAGGGCCGAGGGTTTAGGGTACAGCAGCTTCTGCAGCTTCAGTTAGCATGTACGTGCCTGGACAGACCCTTGGAACAAAGACTCAAAAGTCGAGGACCTGCCAGCTGGGTTGCTGAGTTCGCAAAGTCTCTGAGGTTCGCGGCTCGCAGGTGGTGATCAAGGCAGCAGGGTGTTACATCTTTGGGCTCAGGGTTTGGGTGAATCCATCGGGCTAGCAGTCCTTGCATACTGTTCTCCAGAGCCTTGAAAGAAGGGAAGCAGATGTGGGAGAGGCCTGAGAGCAGCGAGATTTGTCTTCACATGCTACTATTACGCATGTCGGTCAGGCCGTGATTCTGCTCAACCCGGCTATTTCCACCGTTGCAGCTCGAGACACGTTCGCCTTGTTCACTTGTCTGTAACTCACATCTTGTCTGTTTGTAGTTGTGGCTTCATCCTTTGATGAGGTCGCGGCTCATCATCTTGCCACAAACTTTGTCCAACAGCAGCACCAGGAGGAGTAGTCGTAGCAGTCGTCGAAGTCGTCGTAGCAAGTAGTAGTCGTCGTCGCCATTGTCGCCGTGGTCGCAGTCATCGTAGCAGTAGCAGCATCAGTAGCACCATCAGCAGGAGCAAGCACATGAGCACGGGCAGAACAGCAGCAGCAGGGTCATTGGCGAGGCTTCAAGTTGGACCTGCTTATCGCAAATCGGGCAGTGCAGGAGGATGAACATGCGACACCTTGTGAGGCCAAAGCCTTGCGCCTGCACATCTACACGAGCGAAAAACCCTCCAAAAGGCGCCGCCAACTCGGCAATCTTGGTGCGCTGCCAATTCATCTTCGACACGGCCGGCTCCTCTCACCAGGGTTCTGGCCCGATATTGGGAGCTTTCTGTCTTTTGGCGAGTCCGAGGTCGTTTGTGTTTAGAGGGCGGCTTCGGGCTTCCATGTTGGAGGTTTTCCACTGCATCTGCAGCTTCGTGTTTCGTATGGGGACCCAAATGCTTACGGACCGCCCGGTATGATCAACTCAGGGCGCATTGGGGTATCTGCAGGCCCATCTGTTGTGGACGTGAGATGGAGGTGCAGGTTTTGGGTTTAGGGTTTTAGGGTTACGGTGCTCAGGCTTTCGGGACGGTTAGGGTCTAGGCAGGGTTGTTGGTATATGTGGGCATCCCTACACCCTAAACTCTTGGGATGTCAAGGCTTCTTCGGGGTCCACGGAGTGAAAGCGGTTCACAGGCCGCGACGAAAGCCGCGAGAGCCTCTTTTATCTATGCGACATATGCATCTCGCTAGATATATGATGCATACACACATGCGGGTATGTGTGCATATATGTATACATGCACATGCAGGTGTACGAATGCATATATATATATATATATATATATATATATTGTTACCTTCTTCGTGTGCATATATGTGCATATATAGCATGTATTTATCTATATCCCTATGTTTATGTACACATATATACATGTTCGTTTTGATGAAACCATCATCATCATCATCATCATCACCATCGCCTTCAAATTCATGTTAACATTCAGATTCATCATCATTTTCTGTCCTTAGTATGACTACTACCTTTATTACTCGCACTTTCATAGGTATAGATAGACATACATATGTATGTATATGTCTATCTTTCTATACAGACATACATACAGACGTACGTGCATACATGCACATCCGTGTATGTATGTATGTATACATGCATGCATCCATGCATGCATGGTACACGGCTGGAAGCTTGTCGCCTGAGCTTGGAAGTCTTTCGCTGCTTTAGTGCGGCATGCTGCCCAGTGCCCGGGGCTGGTCTTACCTATACGCATCAAAAGGACCTTTTGAGATATTATGCTTCAGTTATAGGTATTCAGGCCTCCATATTGCGGGGCTATTTCTGTAAGACTTAAGGATTCTGGGTTCCAATCGAGAATGCGATGAGTGGTTTTGGAAATCGAAGCTGCGTCTCCAAGGTGATCCGCGCCGTGGACGAGGATCTCTTCGGCCACCTCAAGAGGCAGATTTGGGTCAAGGGCCTCCAGGAAGGAGAGTTGGGTCCCATACCTTAGCCTGCAGGCCGTAGCACAGTATGCGATACAAATATCTGACATACTTTTCCCGCCATTCGACTTTCGATCTTCGCCATTGTCTTGCAAATCTTGCTATGCAAAACGTTGTTGAAAAGACTGCCAGTGCTTGAACGGAATTCGCTTGACTATCCAGTAAGCTGTGTTGGGGTAAGTGCGACATTCCCTCTTCCGCTTGCATTGGTGACTCTTGATAGATGCCTGACCCATGGGCTTTGATGCTGAAACCGGTTAGCCCTCGTGCCAATCTACCTGTATTTCCGGGACACTGTGGCTTGTTCCGGGTTGCTCCTGATGATGTTCGTGCTTCGTTTAGGCTCTTGTGCATTACCCCAATGCTGAGGGTGCGTTGATGTCACACCGAGTCTCATTCATTACGTGGCAGCAGTTGACGTAGTTGTCCGACTTTCTCTGTCTTAGTAACCTTGATGGTTCATCATTGCCCGCCTTTAGATTTCTGCTCCCAGTAGCTGTAGTACTCTGAGTAATTATTCGTCCCACCCTCCGTTTAGCAATAGCTTTAGTTGAGTCTGCGGCTCTCTTGCTGGTGTTTTGTATTAGTCTTCCCGACTCCGTTGGCATGGTTGCCGTTGCAGAATCGCTGGGAATGATCTTGCTCCTCGCCTCGCTCCCTCTCATGATTCATGATGTTTCTGTTTATCAGGTTCTGTATCTCTCTCCCGACCATTGTGGTTGCCGTGGCAGTGAATCCTAATCCCTAGACCCTGGCCCCAAGCCCTAAATCCCCAATCCTACGTTCTAAACCTAAACCGTAACACCGTACGCCCTAAACCCTAAACCCCCTGAGGCTGGACATAGAGCCACAGGTCTTCCTGCTGCGGTGGATTCTGGGTTCTTACAGAGCACTCTGTGTTTTTTTCTTTATGACGTGTTTCTTGTGGGAGCCATTATCTTTTTGCTCCTGGTTGCTTCCAAGCCCAGGATACGACTCCTCTTCTGCCGGGAGTTTCAGTTGCAGGACTTGGGTCCTGTAGCTGGAGTGTTGGTGGTAATATCTCCGTCGACCCGGAATAGGCCCTGAACCCCAAACCGCAACACCAAACCTTTTAGATTCTAAAAACCCCAAACCGTAAAAGCCAAAGCCCTATAACTCCTGAGCACAATTGAAACCAGTGGTTTTATTCGACATCTTCCATCACGACACGTTAGGCTTGAAACCCAAGTTCCGGCCGTATTTGGTTTGTGTTGTTTACTTCAAAGTTTCGAGAGACGGCAAGCTTCTGCCTTCGTTGGTTAGTCTGCTTCTGTTTCTGAAAGCATGTCTATACTTCGACTTCGACGTGGCTAGGGTTTTGCTGGAGTAAGCACGAGCAATACCTACAAACACCGACGACACCTTTAACCCCAAGTAGGAAGTGAATTTTGAACGAACTGCTTGCGATGCGCTTGCACTTGTACACTGTCAGAGACGGGTGTTGATCACCGAACTAGCGGTTGTAAAGAGATGTGCATTCCGCTGATGCAAGCAACATCTTTCGAACTAGATTAGCGAGAACCGTGAGATTGGTGCCACCAGCATAGAAGGGAGAGCAATGAAAAGTACAAGCTACACATGTTTCGACGAGCATCGTGTAGAGAGAATCGCGAGCGATGCCAGGGTCACAGTTGCGTCTCAGCTGTTCTGCGAGTTCCAGGGTTGCCCAAGTGCAGGGGATTTGTGGGCTTGCTTCGACATGAGTCGCAGGCTTTCCTTCGCCGCTGCGAGACATCCAGAGAGCCAAGCGCAAAATGTCCAGGATGTATGTCGATGAGCCTAGACCCCAAACCCAGAGATGTCAAACTGAGGAGTCGTGCTCTGCACACCCGCACGCACGACAGCACAAACTAAGCCCACTCTTTCTGGCAAAGCAGTTGGTACCCTAACCCGGAAGCCTGCATACTACTCACATGAGCACCATAGAAGCATCAGAGTGAATAGGGCCATGTTCCCATTCTGCGGGGCCGGCTTGCTGGCTGGGAGTGGCGATGCGTTCTGCCCGCAGAGGACGCGTGTAAGCCGCAGCTTGGGATTTCCAGGTTCAGGGTGTGTAATATTAGGGTTTGAGGGTATATTGGGAATTACGGGGGGATGGAATTAGTAATTATGCCGACATCTATAACATGGGTTTGTGTAGATGGGTCTTGGTTAATCCTGGTGCTCCCGGCATGCGTGGCAACACCCGAAATCTAACAAAAAGCCGTGTGCAGTTCAGCGTTTAGGGGAATCCGATGAACCCCCTCTACCCCAAGGTGCTAAGCCACATTATATGAAGTAGGGCTTATACTACCGTTTTGGTGAGTGTAGATAGGGCTCCTTTTGAATATTGGTGAGTATATATATATATATATATATATATATATATTGGGTTTTATTATGGGGATACTAGTACTATAAACCATACACCATATCTATCTAGTCAGGGGACCCTAATATAGTACCCTTAATAATAGGATCCTTATTATATGGACCCCAAAATAAGGTACCCCTAATTTTCGGAAACTCCCATCTCGTCAGGTCCCAGGATGATTCAAAGCTCCGGCCCCCACATGCCGCGAAGCACACTAAACTTACAAATACTACTAATACTACTAATACAAATAGTACTACTAATACTACGAATACTGGAAAACTACTAATACTACTGATACTACTAGCAACTTCAAGGGCCGCATATGCCGAAGGTTGACTGGCTTTTTGCGCATCTTGCAGATCAGCCAGCACAACCCCAGGCACCGAAATGCAAGCAAGACTTCATCAAACTGATACCTAAACTCTAAACCCCCAAAAGCCCTAAAGCCTCTAGACGGAGACAACGACACAGAGAGTCGCAGGAGCGCGCCGGCAGTGGCCGGGCGGGCGCGGCTTAGAGCCAGGGCCCCCCCGCGTGTACTTCAGGCGCCCGATATCCGGTCGTCCTATGCAAGGTGTTGGGCATATATTAGTGCCTAGGGTTTGGGGAGTGGGGATTAGGGTGATTAGGGTTTGAGGTGGGGGATGAGGGTTTAAGGCTTAAGGTTTAGAGTCTGGCTCCACTCGTAGACAGTTTCGGGTTCGGTTTGGTGCCTTGCAGCGTCCTGCTTCCTGCTTGCGGCTTGCTGCTTCCTGCTGCTTCTTCTGCTCCTCCTTTCCTTCATGACCTCAACACTGCCAGAAGATAGAAGTCGGCGTACACAGGATGTTTGCCTACGAATCACCTGTCTCCCCAGAGCCCACCACACATCGCAACACCGTTCAGTCAATGTTGCCTGCTGCACATTTACTAGACACATCACCAGCGCGATGATCAACCGCATCAAGATGCCGACTGAAGCACAGCTTCATATTAAGGAGCGCGGGCAAAACCTGGCCAGACATCAGATGGACGGCGTCATCATCAGAATGACGATCATCCTCACCGCCATCAGTAAAAGTAGTACAGGTAATCGTACAGGCTTCCAGGACATTATGCCGGCGACAGATGATTATCAACTCCGGCTTGGGCGGCTGGAAAGCACGCTTTCTATCTTCGCTCCGATACAAGAAAGATGCATCTGGGGAAAGCTTAGCCATCAGAGAAAGACGAAGCATCTGCAACGCTTCGCCCTTCTTTCACATACGTTTAAGCGTCTTGATTTCCACCATGTCTCAATTCCGGATAGGCAGCGTAAGACCGGTGTACTGTAGTTTGCAACACCAGTGCTGCGTCGTTCCCGAATGGACGCGACAGAATAGCGTCGCAGCATAGCAGCACAGGACGTGTCATCGCAGTTCCATGTGCTCGCTTGGCCGAACAAGGCACCTGTGTGTTGCGCACCACAGCTTCCTTTCCGTTGTTCCCTCCCTTGTGCGATCGCTCAATGTATATATACTTCTGGTTGAACTAATGCGTTCTCCGGAAACCTCCTCAAAACACGAAGGCACAACCAGAGTAGGCCGATAGCAGCCTGATGAATGAAATCCCTGACCCTTGCATGCAAGGCTTTGGGTGCCTTGACTGCTGCCACCGTCACCTCCCACACCTTCACAGGACCGCAAGATTGAGGTAGACGAATAGAGAATGTGTTTCTGGTCACATTTCTTGTGTATAGTATGCAGGGTGGAATACACACCGTAGTATAATATCTCAGATTTTCCTCCTCGGCTGATAGCCACAAGGGTTCGGAGCCGGAAAACAAGCGGAGCGCTTTATTTACTGCTCCGAGCATGTTCAGTCATCATAGTTTCCTAGTATGCTCGAAAACCCCACTCTAACTCTAACTGCATTGGGCAAAATCCGGACATGTTGATCTACGGCAGATGCCACCTCTTTCCCGAAGCAGCCTTTGAGAGAGTGCTGATTCTTGCCATTGCATGGCCTTTCGGCAGACTGGTTTCAGAGTTTGTGGGTGGGCAGTTTCAGCTTGTTTCGCAAACTAAACTCTATGTCGTATGAAAAAGCCGAAGTCCTACGAGCCCTCCCCGGCTAATGGGGGCCAGAGTACTTGGCAATACTTTTTCCTTGCGGTCCCCGTTTCGTTACGGTACAGTACAGCATACACCAAAAGTCCCTGATGGGAACCCTTGTAGGACCCAAGCCTATTGCAAGTGTAACGGCCCCTGTAATTATTCTTGTCATAGCTCCGTTTGAGCTTCTCTGTTTCTGAGGACTTTGGGGAGGCCACTCGCTGCCGCCCTTGAGAGACTGCTCAGGCCGAGATCGATTGAAGTTTCAGAGGATTGGAGCGACTTGGGGTGCACGGTGTGGGGTTTGGTCTAGGGCCTATAGGATCCTGGGCTTAGAGTTTGGGGATTCAGGGTCTCGGGTTTAGAGTTTCGGTTTGGGGGATTTTGCAATTTTGTAGGCTCGGGATGTGGGGCTTCCGGGTCTCTGTTCGCTGTTTGAGCTTGGCTCGGTGTCACGGTTCTGGGGTTTAAGGTTTGGGGCACAGGTCTGGTTTCATCGTGTCTGAATGTGGTCATCTGCCTAAACCCTAAAGCCTAAACGCTTAAACCCCGACCCCTTCACGATGAAGGCCACTGGCCTGGCAGTTCGACCAGCCCGAAGCCCTGTGAGCCCTCCAGACCGAATCGCACGGCCTTTGCAATTTGCAAGTATCGCGACGGTTACTATTAGCATTAGCAGTATTGTTCATATTCCAAAAATGACTACGGTAAGTAGTGCCAGTGTTAGTTTTGCATTTTTGGCTGTAAAATACAAGTAAATTGCAATTTCATTGTAGTAATATTTTTTTTTATTTTCTTGCTACTGCTCCGAGCCAGAAAACTTCGTAAGCTGAAGCCTCCCACCGAAGGTGTGGCTTGCCGCGCAGCAGCCTGGCAGAAATTGGTGAGCAAAGCGGGCTTGCGGACTTGGGGCAGTGAGTGGAACAGATCAACCTTAGGGTTAATTGCTTTGTCGCAGGTTTGGGGCTTTTTCTGGCTGGCCGCCGAAAGCACCTGCATAAAACCTACACCTAAATCCCAAACCCCGAAGCCGACCTGCGTCGTGCCTTGCAGGAGTCGCAAGTCCAAGGGCCCGGGCCCCAGATTTTATTTAGTGTTGAAACTTTTGTGAAACTTTACAGATTTACAGATTTTGAGACCGAGGTTGAGAGAACGCAGAGAAAGGGTTTGGGAGTTGAGTCGACCGTTGAGTCGACCGTAGGATTCGTTGGCTGGCGAACGGCTTGGGCTTTTAACTTCGATTGCAACTGTCAGGCGAGCTCCTTTACACTGTGGTTAGTTCGGAGTTTAGTTGCTTTCGGATGTGCAGTGCTTGAGATGATTTCTTGCATAGTGAGCAGAACTTACTTAGCCCTAAGTTGAAGTCACGCGACAAGATGCCTGGACTGCAATCTTGTTATCATTATTATTTCTATTTTTAAGACTAATAAACCATTAGTACTATTATCCCTTGGTTGGTATTATCATCATTGTTTTCCTCACTATCACCGCTCCAGCGGCCCAAGAAGTGCGACAGTCTTGGGGCCTGCTGCTGCGCGCTCCAGGCTTGTTCATCTTATCCTAATGAGATGTTTGTGATCCTTAGCGAGTCTCATAAGACTAGGATGAGCTGCAGGCTGCTTCTTTGCAGCTATGGAGCTTGAAGGGATGGGACTTCGCAGTGCAGGCTTGGGGTTGCATGAAAGCGAGATAGTCCCGTAGATTGAGGCCTTAGGTGCAGGGAAACCTCAGCCCTGAATCCCGAAGTCTCCGCAAAGCTTGAGAGCCGGCCCCCGGAACCCGGTCTGTGAGTGCATTTCCCGTTTGGCCCAGGACGGGTGTGTCGCAAGAAAACTTCGAGACGCCCGAATGGCGAACTGAAGGTCACTCCCAGATCGCACATCCCTGACAAGCTAAAGTTTGTGCCAGTCATGCTATTTCTAGTAGGACTCAGATCCTGCTTCGTCAATTCATCACAATCGCCAACTCGGATCTCAGCCGGAGTGATGCGCTAGTCAGAACAAGAACAAACGACAGGACAGCTCTTTTCAATGGCCGGGGCAGTTGCAGTATGTGCCACACTAAATGCAGGAGTTGCGTTGTCGGTCGTGTTGACCACAGCAGCGGTAGGACTCGCAATTGCGTGTTCGTGGTCGTCGTCCTCCTCCTCCTCCTCCACCCCCTCGTCCTCGTCGTCGTCTTAGGAATGGTCACAAGTGGTAGTGTAGAGGAACCCGCGGGGCATGGAGACTAGGAGTACGAGGACGTACGAGAACGAGCTCTGCCAGCAGAAGTCGCGGTGCGAGTAGAAGAAGCACTAGCAGTACTTACCAGGGCAAGAGGAAGCTGTAGCCTGTAGTGCAAGATGGAACAAAGGTATCCTTGGAATCTATATATCAGCAGTTCTAACAAGCTCGGGAATGGGTGCAGGTGTTCGTGGTGGGACGTTGCAATGCTATGGCATGGCAATGATGGTAATATGCCACTAGTGAAAAGGTTTTCTGCTCGCCTCTCGCCAGCATGGGTAACCAATGTTTGCTTCCGATTGTTAGCAACTTTTGCTGTCACCAGATTATAATTGGGTTACTACCGCTTTCTTTGCAGCAAAACGTGTGCCACAACAGGAAACCAACAACGGCCATTCCCGCTGTGCTGTGTAACAGTGCGAGAAAACAGCATGCTGGTCTGTTTCGTGTCATGAAGCCTTCGGCACAGCCGCTGCGAACATGACCCTGACCATCGCCACATGCATCTTCGTCGCCACAGTCATCAGCACTGGCAGCATCAGCCTCACCATCACAAGCATGATAGTCAGCATTGCGTTTGTCATCTTCGTGCGAGGTGCCATCATCATCACTATGACCGTCACCGCGAGCACCACCACTGACAGCATCATCATCATCATCATCATCATTGCCATCATTGCCATCATCCTGATCATCATCATTGGTAGTGATCAGCACCATGCCAAATGAATTTGTTTGTTTCCGAGGCTTGAGGCTTCTGAAGCCGAAGGGGTGCACCAGGGTTTAGGGTTTAGGGTTCAGCGCAGAGCTGAATCCAGAAATGTGGGATTCAGCTCTTTGCTGGCCTGGCTCAGAGTTGGTTGTCCAGGCCGAGCCATGAATCTTTGCAGCCTGAGCAGGGGATTATAGGGCCTCGGGGTAACCTTGCAACCTCACAACCTGGAGCCTGTCCTAAAGCCGTGCGCAGGCCTCAGTGGAAGGAAGATTCCAAAAGGCTTTGACACATGGACGGACTACACCAGGCGGGCTCAAGGAAGAACTAGCCGTGCTTTGTCATTGTCGGAACGGGGTTCATGGGAAACACTCATCTGTGCCATAGACTCCGAAGCCCCAGTTTGCAACTTTCCTTCCCCGCCCTTGGCCAGGTATGCCTTGGAGAGTATCAAGGCGGCTATCCGGATAAAGGGTTCGAATGGGTCTGAAATTCACAGACACTTGCAGTGGTTTTGGGATGTGCCGTCAGAGGTCTTGGGCAAAAGGGCAGGTGCTGTTGGGTGATTCAACCGTGAGAACGTCAGAGTAGCATCCCTACCTGCAGCCCTTGCCGCCAGCGACAGCTGCAGAACATCGACAGCAGCAACCATCATCATCATCTTCTTCTTTGTCACCACCCAGATGTCCATCATGATCATCGAACATCGTCATTCTGGTCGTCGTCATCACTATCGTCATCTTCCTCACAATCAGATCACCGTCGCCACCAATATCGTCATCCTCCTAAGTACTGCTAACATTGTTGTTGTTGGCATCATCATCAACATCACCATAACCAACATCATCATCACTTTCATCATCATTGCCGAGGACACCAGGTGCTCCGTCTCGACATTCGTTGTCTTTTGTCATTATTCTGCGCCATCGGATAGCCTATTCTGAAACCATGATGATGATCATCATGATGATGGGGAGGATGATTGCTAATTACCATTACGTATTATCGATAATTACTGTCATTGTTGGTGTTGTTTGGTCGCTTGTACTGTCATCATTATTATTATCATTACTATTAAGTTAGAACTGTTATTATGATGACGATGACTACCACTAAAGCCCCTGGAGTAGACTTCCGAAGCCGTCGACAGGTTCATGGACCAGTCGGGCCAAGTGCTGCCAGAAGCTTAAAGATGGGGCGGAACAGTTGGTCATCGCCTTCCTTAGGGCTCACCATAAGTATGCCCCGAACCCTTGGAACAGACACGTTCTCATAGAGCTCTGGCTTTTGGCTTGTTCCTCGCGCTTTTCTGTATTTGGACTTGCAGGTGCAGACCTGCATCATGGGATCGAAGCAACGAGTTTCAGTCAGAGCGTCACGATCATCCTACCCATCATCACTGATAGGGTGACCTTTCTGGGGCTAGGGTTCCGGTGAAGCCCAATTGAAGTGCTATGTGCCTCAGAACAACCCGCTACATATCCCAATGCGCCGACTCTCAGTGTGAATGCGAGGAACGAAGCAGTAAAGCCTAGACATAACGGACGCGCCGGTGGCCATGACCTTTGGCGCCAAGGCTTCCAGGCTTGAGCCGAGCTCCCCTGAATAAACCGTGCCTGCTTGAAGAGTTTGGATGAAGCTGACTTGGGGTGCCAAGGACGAGGCAAAAAATCCGGCATACCGCCCAATGTCCCTCGTGGATCGAAAGAGGCCGGGGCACTGGAGCAACTTGAACAACTTATACATGGGAACAGTAGTCAGTCAGAGATCGGTTTGTGGCTTGGTTCGGCTGTACGATATCTATCTTGCAAAGCGCCGGGGCTCCGACATGCATCTGCCGAAAGCCTCGCAACAAGGGTTACTGTAGATCGGAGTAAAAGTACAATGTTCTTTCCATTGATACTTTTCTTCTTATTAGCACTGATAATATTATTACTCGTATTCTTATTACTGTTTAAGTTGCAGTTGGTGTCGTGTTGGTGGCTCCCTAAACTCTACCCGATACCCTAAAATCTAAACCCTGGACGTTGGACGCGAGACTAAACCCGATACCCTAAAGTTATGTTGGTGGCTGCCGTTCCTGTTCGCATTGATAGGAATTTCTCCTGAAAGGCTTCCGCAACCCCTCTGAGATGGTGCTTAATGACACTTCCGTGGCGATTGAGGCCACGAGTTCATGTTGACGAAGGTGCTGTTTGAGGTGATGCTGGCCATAACGATGATGGTGATTATGATAACGATGATGATGTCGTTGATGATGACGATGGTGGGTGAAGATGGCGGGGGTGATGACGCTGATGATGATGACGATGATGACTATCCTGATAATGATGTTGGTGCTGATAATGATGGTGGTGATGATGATGGTGATTCTGATTGTGAGGACTGCATGGGCGCCTAGACGATCGCCGCCGTAATCATGCAGGTGAGGTGTTGATGGTGCTGGTGTGGATCATGTTCGCAATGATATCGGCGATGCTGCTTCTGATGATTATGGTGATGACGACGATGGTGATGGCAATGGTGATGATCGTATTCATCCCGTTCACCATAATCACGTTCATCGCCATTATCACGATCATGGTCCTCGTCGTCGTCATCACCATCATCATCATCATCATCATCGTCATCATCATCATCATCATCATCCTGATTACCATCTTCATCGCCACAGTGATGACCCACGTTCGAGGATGCTATCTGTGGGTGCTGGTGATGATGTGCACAGTAGGACTTGCGGATGACGACAACGCAGCTCCAACAGTAGAGTCAGGCCTCAGCATCAGCAACTTTTGGTTGGAGAATGGCCAGACTCGGCATGATGGGTAGTCGCGCTCTCAGGTGTTTGTGCAAACATCCCGCCCTGCAGGTCCATGGGCGTGGACTTTGGCCCCAGTTTCTGCGGGCTGGCCATGTCTTTAGGCGGGCGGGTGCACCCCGTGAGGTTTCGATCGAGCAAGTTGGGGTGAAGGTGCAGATTTCCATGGAAAAGTTCTTGGGTGGCATTGATGGATGTTGGCCGTGATTTTGCCGGAGCGCCAATCGCCAACTGTTGCAGCTCCAAGCTCTCAATGCGCCCCTGCTTTGTTTGACGTGTGTGAAGCGTGCAAGCAGAACTAGCAGCCTTCTGCAGATATGGTTCCGCCATGCCATGAATGCAGCCATGGTCATGATTTTGGAGACGGTTTGCTTCTGCTTCGTTTGCTGCAGATGGCATGGGGGGGTGGTGGTGGTGGTGGTGGTGGTGCTGTTGCTGCTGCCGGAGGTTTTGTCGGTGCTTTTGTGGCTTCATCCGCTGCCACTGCTGCCACTTATTGGTGTTGCTGTTGCTGTCGTTGTTTCTGTTGCTGGTCGTGCCACCAGTGCTGCCGCTGCTGCTGCGGCAACTGCGATTAGGCGGACGACACAACCACACCGACAGCGTGCGAATGCCAGAAGTAAAGATATGAAAAGATCTTCAAGGCCCTCCCAGTCACTTGAATCTCTGATGCTTGGGTCCCCCCAAATGCGTCTCCAGGTGGTGTCAACACCATGCCCATGGGAACTTTGCGGACTGGTCAGGACAGATCGCCGCGCGTTTAGAATTTTTCCGGGGATGAGAGGGTCTGACGTCTGGAGTTCGACAACATAGGCTCGAAGGTCAAAGATTGTTCATGATCATGGGCTTTGTGATCCAACATCCCTACTGCTTGGCTTGCACAAGGCAGAAGAAAACTGTTGTTGAAGACCTGCAGATCCAATCAAACGCTGCGCTACCATCCGCGCCGGGGGTGCGAATAGGATTTCCGTCTTACTTAGTTTGTTTTTGACGGCTTGTCAGCCATGGCCGACCGGCATTCTACAACCGTGTTGTCTTGCCTGCACATGCTCGAGGACTGGAAGCAGCTGGCGATCCAGATTGTCAAAGTCGCGAGCACGTACCGCATCAAGGCTTCCTTTGAGGGTTTGGCGCCAAGTTTGGGTTTTGCTGTAGAGTCTAGAGTATTGTGTTCAGAAGTTTGTTAGTGCTCTCTGGGCGAACCGGAGTTTTTAGACAGGCCGGCGAGCTAGTGCCGTTTCTCTTGGGATTCCAAAGGCAGGGAAACTCAAGAGGTGTGCGGCCCCTCAGCTCCCACAGCTGACGACAGGATATCGTCGTCGGACAGCCGCTGCAGAAAGATGGCTCGGAGGGCAGAATAGGCACCGACGGCTGTTCTTCAACTTGGGACCTATGTGTTTTCACTTCTGATGCTCCATTGTTCAGTCGTGGCTGATTGCTTTTCTCAAACGAAAGAGTCCAGTTGGCATGGAGGCACGGAAGCAATCAACGAAAAATGTTTTACTCACGCTGCCATGCCATCACCCTGATCCTCGTTCGTGGAATCCCAACCCTCAATAGGAGTGGTGTTGAGCCCATTGAGGTCTGTAGATGCAATTGTCGTACTAACTCTTTTCGGGAGAGTAGCTGTTGTTGCTCATGATCAGTTTCTCCTGTCAGTGGTACTACCCAAGTTGCCGTCCTGACTTGCTGGGTTGTGGCAGTGGTGTCATGGAGTTATTCCGACCGGACTTCCAGAGCTTGATGCAGATAGAAAACCAAGTATGAAGTGGGCGAACCGCAAGACTTGAACACTAATCGTCGTAATTGAACCCACTGCCACAGCCAACACTATCACTTTAGAGGAACTTGGAAACTAAGTGACAAGAAGTGCAAGTACGTACCACTGTTTCTTGCGCGCTGGTAGAGTTGTCGTGTGAAGGGCTGGCTTTGCTTTGCAGCTGTTGTGCTTGAACCTGCGAATGCCCGGAATCCCAATCCGGACTCTTATCTCCTCCTGAACAAAGGAACTTCCAGAAGCCAGACAGTTCTTTGACTCCCCTGACTGTTGCTGATGCTAGGCAAGCTGGTTCGCTACTTTGTGCAGATTCTCGCTGATACGCCGGGGTCTGAGCTCTTGCTCCGTTGCGCTGCTCCAGACCGCGCGTGCCAACAGGACTCAGTTGCCGCCCTGTGTTCCTGTGATCGAGTTTGCGCAGACCGACCCGCATCTTCAGCTTGCAGTCTGCGATGCTTGAGACCCTATGCCCGCTCTACTTATAGTATGTCGATAAGCCATGGACTCCCAAAACATCGTCTTTTCCCTTGCTTTGCCGAAGCCAGAAGGTGCCTCCTCATGCTTGGGAATGAAGTCACGGTCTTCATGTGGGCCGAAATCTCAGAGCACCTGCTGCGGGAACACCGGGGCCCTTCCTTGTGGAGACTCAGTCCGGGCTCAGGCTCCTTCTTGCCGTCAAGTTTAGGGTTTAATTATTAATTAGAGCATTTATGTTAAGTATACTGCCTGCACAACAAGTGAAGTGAATTGGTTTTGGCCCGCAACCCCGACGATCGCCAAGTACCGAACAGAGACCCCAAACCCTAAACCTAAAATCCGAAATCCTAAAACCCTAAACCTAAAATCCGAAATCCCAAAACCCCAAACCTTAATCCCGAAATCCCAAAACCCCAATCCTTAAATCCGAAATCCTAAAACCCCACACCCTATGTCCTACATCCTAAAACCCTAAACCTTAAATCCTGAACCCCCAGCCCCGATCCTCCCAGGATGAGCGGTTTTCCACGCAGTACGCCGCCATGCGTTTGGCCAACAGGCCCAAGTTCGACGGCGCCGTGCCTCGGCTGCATGAGAAGAGCTCCTTTGAAGGCTGTGGGACTTAGTAAGGGCTTTTCTAAAAGGGGATTCTAGGGGTTCTTTCAAAGGGCTCTATAGGGGTACTATAGGGTTTAGGGTTTAGGGCTCAGGGACTTAGTAAGCAGGTAGTAAGTAGACTTATAAGTACCCTAAAAGGGACCCGAATTGGGGTTATGGTACTTATAAGTCCCTAAAATAACCAGTTACTAAGTCCCCCGACCCTCCAAGTAAACTCCCTTAAACCCTAGACCTTGAGCCCTGAACTGATAGTTTTTAGGTTCTTAGGCGATCCCACAGAGTATATAGCCTGTAGCAAGCTTGCAGATGCTTTAAGCTTGCGAGTGACTCTTATGATTTACGCCTCTTAGTTTAGGCTTCAGCTTGGTTTTCTGTTGCTGGGAATTGAAGTCTCCGGAACCTGAGATAAAGAGGTTAAAGATGGGTTCAGGGTGAAATGGTAGTTCTTATCCTTTCCTCCAGAGTCTCCCATTCGGACATGGTGCTTCGGTTTCAGGGTTTAGGGTTTAGGGTGCCCAAAGCCTTTGCCTCGCGGCGTGCGTCATTGCCAAATTGCTGTTTCTTGGGTCAGCTTTGTTTCAACCTAAGTGTGCATGTCAGGCTTTCCGGCCCGGGGCTTGGGCTGTCAGGATTAGGGTTCCGAAACGCTCTAGCAATTCAAAGAACTGCGGATACGATGCGACCGGTGAGCCTGTCTCGTCTGCAACCCCCAATGGTCATGATGGTGGTGGCGATGGTGGTGATGACGTCTGATAGACGACTCATGACAATCATGTTAAACACGTTGCAAACGCTGGTGATGGTGCTGATGGGGCTGATGAGGATGATGCTTGGATGTCGTCATCAGCTGCAGCATCGTTGTCATCGTAGCGGTCGTGGGATTGATCGTGCCCTTGGTGTTGCCATTTTTGTTGTCATCGTAGACATCGTTGTCGTCATGAAATCACTTCTTCCATGAGGAAACCTGTAGCACTGCAGCAGCAATGCAGGAAGAGGAGCAGACAGCGGTCGGCCAGCACAAAAGCATGATGAACCTCTAAGGCCCTCATAGATTTGTTCGGAGTTCTGTATTGGTGCAGTATGAGACCGAAGGCCAAACCCACAAGTCTTTGCCCTACACCATGGGCTTCTTGCCCTAGAGCCCAAAAGAGCCATGAACCCCCAACTTCCAGAGCCCGAAGCCCACCACAAGTTTCGGGCTTGGGGTTCAAGGTGTGAGACCTAGGAGTTAGGATTTGGAGGTTTAGGGTTCGGGTGAACTTGATGTGCAAACTCCCGAGCCCAGATGTTCAAGAAGTGGATCACGGCCAAAATGGGCCTGAACTGGGGCGCGAAGGGGTTGCTCGACTCCGAGGCAGCTTGGCTTTGAGGGCGTCGGTGTTTGATGTTTATGGCAACTAATAAGCAATCAAATGTGGGTACAGATATGTTTGTCTATGTACTACCGGTTTATCTACTTGCAATGTTTGTTTGTCTGTGTGTCCGTTTGGCTAGCCATCTGATGTATGTATGTACCTATCTAGCTTCCTTTCTGTACATATGTCGATGTCTGTATGTGCCAGGAGAACGAAAGAGCGCAAGGGGGCACACACATACACTGACATGCATGCACAAGACTGGCATGAGCATCAGTGCTTCTGGCCCAAAGCTTTTGGACTGCAAGTTGCAGGTCCGTGTTTAACTTGCCCTGCTGCATTCGGGTAACTGCGGCATACTGGGGCAAAACGCTTCGGCTTTGCTGCAGGCAGCTCGCGCGATTCTGGAGCACTGGCTGGCCAAGGATGAAAACACCGAGATCATCAACAAGGAACTCCGGATAGTTGCAGTGCATGCAAAAACCCGAGGAAGACAGCAGGAAGAGCGATATTTGGGTGTTAGGCTTCAAATTTGTAAAGCACGGGATCTCACGGAATCGACCTATTCAGGTCTGAGGCATGCCGAGCTTTCACTGGTGGTTGCCAGCCATGAGTACAGCTCGCAGCAGAGTTGTAGTAAGCTGGGTGCAGCTGATCTCAAGTGTCCCAAGTCCGATTCCCTTATTCAAGATTCCAACTTTCCAGCGCAGGGGCTGCATACAACTTGGTTACAAAATTTCAATTCCAACGACCCACCATAGACCTACAAGACGACCTCCAACGCCACCCCTGAGGGGTCGGCGGATATGTTGATCATTTACGTCAGCAGATATCACATGTGCTCGAAGGACTTAATTGCTAATATGTTCCTCGCGAACTGCATCATTACTTTCGTGCCTGGTTCGCCGCGTTTGGGATGCCATCCTGCAAACAGGTTCCACGCGACGGACAAACATGCGGAAGCCAGAATCGAACAAGCGGCGAGAAATGGTGCAAGGCGCACGACACACTAGCACAAACTAAGGCTCGAGCAACACCACGACCAACAGCACGGCGAACACGAAGCCCACGTCCCTAGGCCAGGAACACTACGCCCTCGCCCAACCCAGGAACTCTGCCTCTTGAGTCGCAAATCCTGGTTGTGAATGTTGATTCCTTGCACTCCTTTCAAGGTCACCTTACACCCTGCAGTAAGTCCTACTGTAAACCCTAAAACCCAGTTAATCTTTGTCTATCTGGAAGGAGCTTTCGGAGCGGATTGCTCCTTCGAAACAAGCGTGCATCAGGTCCCCTGCTGTAGCGGGTGTAATTTCAGGGCTTGTGGGGGTTTATGGTGTAGGGTTTAGGATGTTGTAGATCGTCAGAAGATGCACCTTTCGAGTTAATTGGTTTCCGTCTTAGGTTCCGGGGTGGTAGCTGTCTCGGCACGGATACGTGCTAGTGGCAGAATGGTCTGAAGGCCTAGCGACGTCAACAGGGCTGACTCATGCTGGCCTAAGGGGATTAGAAGAATGTCACGGCGGTTGGGCAAGTAGTAATCATGACGATGATGATGACGGGTTGATGGTGTTTGCCAGGGGACCCAATTTTTTTTGACCCTTTTATTTTTTATTTTTTGGCCCTTTTTTTTTGTTTGCCCTTCCGTGGGAAGGAAGGAAGGAAGGAGAAAACAAACAAGGAAGGAAGCAAGAAAGGGAGGATGGAAGAAAAAAGGAACGTAATCGTATATACACTGATACCTGCGCAACACTGGACCTCATTGATGGCATTGCAGGTCACCCATGCCCGATCAAAGCTATGAGTCAACGATGCAGCACGCGCGCAGGATTGCAACTCGGCACCACCTTCCACAGGCATGGAGGCATCGATGCGTAGCAAGAAGCAAAACCCAGAGAGAACCCTAAACCCTAAACCCTAAACCAGGGGCATATTCTCATGTGGGAAATGTTGGTTTTTCCCGGGAAACACCTAGAAAACGAACCAAAAACAAAGCAATGAGTTAATCTCATGAAAAAATATAAGAAATTATGTTTTTTCCGTGGAAAACCAAGTAAACGAATCAAAACGAAAGAATTCATAGGAACTCCTTCAAAAAGTGGTATTAATCTTACGAAGCTATACAATGTTGGTTTTCCAGGAAAAACGAAGACAACGAACCAAAGAACAACAATGAACACCAAATAGAGAGAAATAAGATAAATGCTCCCAAAACAACTTCACTCGTTTGTTTTCCTGCGTAAACGTAGAAGTAAACATAATCAAATACAGGTCTATGGATGTAGATGTGGACATATCGAGAAAATCCTGGTTTTCCACCTGAAAACTAGATACAAGATTGGTTTTTATACTAGGGAAATATAAACAAACTAGAAGTTTTCCTATGGGAACGTAGGCAACTCCCCCCTAAACCCGAAACCCGGGAACGTAGGGAACTCGCCTCCCCCCTAAACCCTAAACCCTAAACCAGAGGCACATTTTCATGTGGGAAATGTTTGTTTTTCCCGGGAAACACCTAGAAAACGAACCAAAAACAAAGCAATGAGTTAATCTCATGAAAAGATATAAGAAATTATGTTTTTCCGTGGAAAACCAAGTAAACGAATCAAAACGAAAGAACTCATAGGAACTCCTTCAAAAAGTGGTATTAATCTTACGAAGCTATACAATGTTGGTTTTCCAGGAAAAACGAAGACAACGAACCAAAGAACAACAATGAACACCAAAGAAAGAGAAATAAGATAAATGCTCCCAAAACAACTTCACTCGTTTGTTTTCCTGCGTAAACGTAGAAGTAAACATAATCAAATACAGGTCTATGGATGTAGATGTGGACATATCGAGAAAATCCTGGTTTTCCACCTGAAAACTAGATACAAGATTGGTTTTATACTAGGGAAATATAAACAAACTAGAAGCCTATGGGAACGTAGGCAACTCCCCCCTAAACCCGAAACCCGGGAACGTAGGGAACTCCCCCCTACACCCGAAACCCCTAGCCCCGCCCCCCCCCCCCCCCCCCCCCCCCCCCCAAAAAAAAAAGGCAAACAAAAAAAAATAAAAGGGTCAAAAAAAATCTCCACCCTGTTTGCCATGACAATGAGGGTTATGAAGAATCTCTAAACCCAGACTTGGCCTGGAATGACGATGATGTTTGGATTACGATGACACAGGTACTGATAAATGATGATGGTCATGGCGATGATGAAGACTGTGATGATGATCATGATGATGGTGACGATGGTGATAACGATGGTTATGAAGATCATGCTGGTGATGATGGTGATCACGCCCCGCTGGTAATGATGATGGAGGTGCTGATGGTGAAACAAAAGAAGGCTTTAGTGGTGACGATGTTGCTTGTCATCTTTATGTCAAGGTTCCTCGCTCTGCACCCCAGACAAGACTCCGGATCGCAGGTATCTGAAATACCGCAAGGTGCGTGCGATGCTTCCCGAAGTGGAAGAAGGGCCACCTGAGGACTGGTTTCGTGGTCTTTTTTGTTGCAACGCTGGGCTGATTGAGACCTTTATCTGGTTTAGGATTTAAGAGCTGCCTGTCCGAAACGGGGAATTCTCTAACCTTACTATGTCCACTGACCCTGTGCAGCCGGAGCAACCAAGCTCCCGGTCAGCAGAATCTCCATTGGCCTGATTTGAAGATGGAGGTCTGAAAAACTGCTGACGTAAGCTCAGGGCTTGCCAGGATTTGCGATCGGACAAGCCTGAACTGCTGTGGAGCCCGTCCTCCACCCGAACCGCCATTGCGATGCCCGCAAGTTTCCAAACACCGTGGAGTGTTTATGTTTAGAGTAAAGAGAGATCGCATACCTGTGCAGTGCCCGTCCTTCAAACGTCGCTCTCGGTGGGGGCCGGTTCAACTTTTGCAATCGCGTTCTATGATTTACTCAGGATCCGTGCGGCGCACGGCTCCCGCTGTGGTGCGGTGCGTAGTTTTCGCTCGCGTCCATTCATTTACACAGGATCGACGGGGACACCGGTCGGAGGCCGGATTCATGGTAAATTCCGAAACCTGGAGCAGCCCTCGAAAGCCTTGTATCGCAGCAGTACCTGCGGGAGGATTTAGAGTGTCGCCAGTACTGAAGGGAAAGCATTAACTCATTAGTCCGGACCTGTACTGATAGGCAGCTTATAGACCCGACAGCCCTTTTCTGGCTACCTTATGGTGTCCTACATACATTGGTTAAACCAAGGAAAGGAACCGGGAGAGACTGGAGGTAAACCCAACCTCAAGCTGAAAGCCGAAGGAACCCGCTGGTCCTGGCAAAGAGGGCTGGGAGCTTCGGCAGTGCACAGAGCAGTTTTTGGCTGCATTTTAGGATTTTGAGGGTTTAGGGTTTCATGATTTGCGGCTTTGTAACGGCGGAGCAGCAGGAGCAGTAGAAGCAGTAGAAGCAGTGGAAGCAGTAGAAGCAGAAGTGGAAGCAGAAGAAGACAGTCGTTCGAAACATCGGCCAGGAGCTTTCCACAATGTAACCTGCCTATTATAGCCTGGTTTCGTGAGACTGGGCATCCGGTGAGAGTTGAGGAATGGTACGACCGCCACCCCGGAAGCTACGACCTGGATGAAGACAGTCACGAGCCTGGAGCCTCAGTCTGCCTCGTGTTGATGTCGATTATGCCCGTCAAAGTATCTGTGTGCATTCCCATCGCAATGTAATGAACGGCACACGCACCAGAGGGAGCTTCATGATCACCAACAGCATGTTGACTTGAGATCATCATCCTCGCAGTTCGTCCTACCAGCATCGTCGTCACGACCATCTTCGCAATCGACATGGCTACCGTCATCACCAGCGCTGCCATCATCACCTTTCCATCACCGGCCTGCAGCCACCATCGTTAACTGTAACTGCTGTCAGCATCACCGTCATAATGATGATGACGATGACCATCACCATCATCATCATCCTAATCGTCATCGTCATCCTTATCAGAACATAGAGCGAGGCCGTACCAGAAGTCTATGTCTAACGGTCAGCCTCATCCCCGATCTCTACCAACAACCCTTCGAATGCCTCCATAATTCTTTCCCCAACTAACTTGGAGACTGGAGCGAAATGGAGCGAACACTTTGGGCCCGAACGCTTCTGCAAGTCGGGGTCCAAGCTAGGCGGGCTGTGGAAGCCTTCCGAGACTACATGGGCGGACTTGACGGCTTTGGTGACAAGGTGGATCTCGGCCCTTTGTGCTTGGATCGAGCCACAGTTTTCGATTGGGTGAAGTTGGATCTTTGGGTTGGAGAGTTAGGCTTCCAGTGGTTATGCATATGAGCAGCGAATGATCGAACAGTAGTACATACTAATCTTACTAGCAGGATGACGACGACTGTGACGGCTAGCTACGGCTCCTACCCGAGCGCAGTTACTGGGTGTTCGGAGTGTAGGCTCAGGATTGGGGGTGTAAGTAACGGCATTTATATAGTCGCAAAACGAGCCGAGACTTGACTTGCAGGAGTACGAGTTCCAGAAGCGAGAAGATCGCCGGGCAAAGAACAGGGCGGACAACGAGCGCGTGAAGGCCAGGAATCGACCTCTTTTGGGTTTTGCACGCTTCGGGGCGGTTGGGCTGTAATGAGGCTTCCTGCCATTTCGTTTGAGTGTCGATTGGGTTTGCGTAGTTTTCTTGTTCTGCCTGCATCCTGAAGTTGACCCACTGGTGGTTTTGCCATTCCCCAGATTGCTTCTTGAAAGGAGTTCTCTGTAATACAGGCTACCCAAGCTGTGTATTAGTTATTCTGAGGTGCAGCGCTATGCAGGGTGCGCGCTGGCGTCATACGCGGTCCGGGTGTATGCAGGGCAGCATGCAGTGCTTGCATAGTCTACATCACGGCCGCTTTATGCAGCTTGTCTTGTGGGGAGTAGGCATTCAAAGCCGCACTTCGCAGCCTGCTTCAATCCCGGAGTAAGAGCTGATCAGATCGCCACAAAACCCTAGGCCAGTCCACACACGAGGCTCGGTTCTTCCGAATCCTCCTATGAGAGCAGCCGAAAGAGCCCCCGCGATGTGGGCAGAACCAACTCCAAACCCGAAATCTTGGACTCCAAACCCTGAGTCATAGTCATAGACTCCAAACCCCACACCCTAAGGTCGTAGACTCCAAAACCCTAAATCCCAACTTGAAATCGACGGATCCAGGCTATGCGAGAGCAGTCGGCCGCGCGTCAGGCCGGCCTCGAAATGCCGTCTTAGGAAGGGCCGTCGTGGTGTTTGCGCGGTTTGCTCATCTTTGCTTGGTTTGTTTCCTGTTTTTGTTTGTGGTGGGGGTGTAGGCAGGTTCCCAATGACTGCTTCTAGCTTCAGGAGCTTTCTCAGGCTTTGTTTCCTCCCTCGGAGATGTGCCTGTCCATTGACAGGTCCCCTAGCACTCACAGTAGGGTTCTGTCACGGCAAGTTAGTACTATGTGAAGGTACCAACATAGAAGAGCGGGCTCGCATATGGCAACCGTTCGCGGTGCTTGTGTCTTCTTTCGTTGCAAACGGTTGATCCAGGCGATTTGGGGACAAGCTTTAGGCTTCTTGGCCCAGGTTGTAGATAGAAGTGAAAGGCGTGGATTCTCGGCGCCGGATCAAGAGTTGCTAGTGCCTATAAGCTACAGTTTCGGGTTTGGGCCTTATCGTGTTGTCGTCACCATACCCTACGCCCTACATCCCGTCAACTCCCTGAGCCTTAAACCCGTCATGCCTAAACCCTTAGAGCCCCAAAACCCCCAAACCCCGGCGTGTGGGGCCTTGCGAAAAGTCAGGCCTTTCGCGATGCAGCTGCTGCGCAAGATAAGAAATTCCAAGGCATGGAGCTCCCGAAGGAGTCTTCCTTGCTTTAGGATTTAGGGTTTCTTCGTGCTTCTGAACAGTCCGCATGTGTGAGAGAGAGTTTCGGGCAGCGGGTTTAGAGTTTGGGGTTTTGTAAGCTAGGGGGTTCGGGGCTTAGAGGGACTTAGGGTTCGAGGAGTTTGGGGTGTCCGAGGTCCTTGTGCCGCATGGGTTTGAGGCTGTTCGGTTTGGGCTCTGGGGTAGCCTTCAAATATATAGAATCCTCATAGATCACTCCTGGAACTTGTTGTAGAACCCTGAAACAGCCTTAGGGTCAGTAGTCGGATCCGGAAATTGGACATAAAGAATCAGGGACCCCTCAGAAGTTGCGAAGGAGCGATGGAGCAAGTACCGCTAGCCATGCTGGACTCTGCAGCCCAGGCGGCACATCGCTGCTTTAGGTTTGGGGTTTAGGTTCAGGGTTTAAGGAGTGTGCCGTGACTGTTGAGAGTTTTGTGGCTTGGGTGCTGGATTTCGCGTCGGTTTTCGTCGCGTTCCTAATCATGCAGATAATATTGGCACGTTGCTCGCAACAGCAGTGGCAACCATTAGCCCTTAGAGTAGTTCCACGTACAAAATCTGTAACCAGTCGTACCAGTGACAGCTCAGTTACTTGGAGCGCTGAGTAGTAGTGAATGATACACAGGAGTCATTGTCGTGAGTCGTGCAGGGTGGCATGTTGTTTTCTGCTTCTGGTTCGGGAAGATGAAGCTCCAGCAGCTGCCTGCAGCAGGTGGTGTGCTTTGATCATGGCTTTCGGACGCCCAAACCTGCACAGCATCGACTCAACCATCACTCCGTGAATCGGAGCCCCGAACCCCTTCCTCCATGATGTGGGAGGGCCCAGGTCCGGGGTCCGTGGCATGTCTCTTGTATTCCTCTCACGCCCATCGGAAACGGAGCCCTTCCTTCTGAGCCGAAGAACTTGTGATCGTTTGCACGAAAATGATTAAATACAATACTGTACTATGCCATACTTACCACACTATACTATACGATACTATACTGTTCTATGTTATAACATAGCGGAATAGGCTACGCGCAATACAGGATAATCTGCTTCGTCAACTCAGAGCGCTTACGCGATGCAGACGGCTCATCGGACTGGTATCAGCTTTCGTGAGTAGGTTTGGACAAGTGGGTCTTGTGGAACAGCCTCCAGTCACCCTAAACCCTAAACCCTAAACCCTAAACCCTAAACCCTAAACCAGTCAGTAGCATTCTTGCCCTCACCATGCTTGCCACATTGTGTGTTCTAAATCGAGCCTGCAGCCCTGAATCCTTACACGAGCTGGAGCTGGAGCTTCAAGCTTGATTTGCAGAGGTAGCGAGACCTCCGGAAGGGCAGCGTTCTGAGTCCGATGCAGTAGACCATTTCCCTTGGTGGATTTAGTTTAGGGTTAGCAGTGATGGAAGGAACATGATTGAGGGGGCTGGAGGTTGCACGAGAAAAGCCGCCCTTCGGTTCCTCTCCAATCCTGGATCCTACAGCCAAAGCCGTCAGCGTGTAGGCTTCTCGCGAGCATCCAAGCAGATGCAGATCTCATTTCTCGGCGAGTCGGCGTCGTGCAACAAGCTTTAACGTGCAGATTGCTGGCAGCTGATGCCCATTTCCTCAGAGCCGTAAGGTTGCGGATTTGCTGCTTCCAGCTCATGTCAGCCTGTACAACTTTTTGCATGTGTATGTAAAGGTTGGAAGAAGCCTGTTTTGTTCAGCATCCCGGTGTGACGGTTTTCGAGCTTGGATGTCTCGCAATGAGGATGACTTGCCGAGTAGATAACGTATGGATAGATATTGCAACTGTGCGAGCAAGTGCGTCTGTCAGCATGTCTGTATGCCCATTAAACCTGTCGCAAACGAGCCGAGTACGGGTTTGGGTCGGAATAAGACATCATACAGTAGCACTCCTGTATTACGAAGGTGCCTGCATTGCGGTATCTAGGAGAGCTCGGATTGCACACGTCTCTCCTCCGCCGCAGTTTGAGCAGTTAGCTCCGGTTCGCAGCTGTGTGCCGAAGAGTCCCATGTCGTCCATGGTGGCTTGCCTGCATGACTCAAGTCTGAATGCATCTGTGCTACAGGTCTGCGGCAAGTCAGCTTTCCCATGTCCCAAGTAAGCCGAAACCCGAAGGCCTTGAAGGCTTCAACCCGACACCAAACAACGCTAGAACCACCCACTCCCATCGAAAGCTTAAAGGTAACCCTTCTCACGCCTTGACCCAAAACGCACCGACCTCCAAGCCCCTCGATGTCTTGCCCATCCTGCCCTAAGCCGGCCCGCCCCTGAGTCCGGAGAGTCGTGTTGTCTTTCAGGCTGCTTTCGCCGTGGCTCCACAGGCACATCCGTAATTTCGGTGTTGAGGGGCCGAAGGGGCCAGAAGAATGCCGGGCTTCAGGTTTGGAGCTAAAGTGCGAGAAGAGGGAATGTACATGAAAGCCCACCACCTGCAATTGCCAACAATACTCGAGACTGCCGACGTGAGTGTCTCCTTGGAGTGGTGCTTGAGGGTAAAGGCTCCAGTTTCGTCCTCCAGCTCCGGTTGCTTAATCACTGATTTGGGATGGGAGTTGTTCTTGTAGTACAAAGTCGTAGTTCTAGCACCTTCAGGTTTTACGGTTTGGGACTTGCGGGGCTATTCGGGTGTTGGGATGTAGACGTGTCGTTAAGCATAGCCCGACTTGCACCAGATTGGGAACTCGACAGTGGCTTTGGCAGCGAATCTCCACCGCTACCACAAGCAACATCATCACCACCATGATTTTCTGCAAGATTGCCATCATCTCTGGCCACCGCCACCACCACCGCCACCGCCACCACCACACCAACCACCACCACCAGTACCAGCATGATCAGCATCAGCATGATCGTCATCAGCAACAACATTATGAGCATCGCCGTGTTCGGTCCTCGCCATCACCATCGCCACCACCACCACCACCACCACCACCACCACCACCACCACCACCACCACCACCACCACCATCATCATCATCATCGTTAGTTATACCGGCCCTCGCTCCAAGCTTGAGTCTAAGTGCCCCAGCATGCCACCAAGCAGAAGCTGCAATCTTGGCTACTTGTCGCATGCTGTGTTGTTGTACTTACATTGGCTTGGCTACTCAGCAGTTAGCAAACCTACACAGGTATGCTTACAGCTATTTGTCAGTTTTCGTATTGTCATCCTTATTGCGATTGCTACTACACTGGAGGTAGCGGTTTTTCCTGTTTTCCGTTGCCGGCGGTGCCTCTGTCGCTGTGGTATAGCCGTAGCTCTGGTGTGCACTCGCGGAGCATTGCATTAACACCCGACGCCTCCTCCCCCTGTGGCTTGAGTGGTGGGTTCTGTTCCGGTGCGAACCGTGTTTTGCAACCTGCCACCGCAATAAACTAAGACAATCATGCAAGGCACGATATCGTGCCAGTTGCTTATGCCATGTTCGAGATGGGAAGTTGCCCCGCATATCGAAAACTTACGAGAGTCACGGGGAAACGTGACACCAAATATTCCAGTCCCAGCGATAATTGGTGGTTTGACATCGCGATCCGAATCCACCAGCTCGTTCTTCACCAGTGTTGGTATCATCGTTATCGTTATCGTCAAAGCAATCGTCGTCGTCTTCCCTTTTTTGTCTTCGTCTTCGTCATCGTCGCCGTCATCATCATCAGCAGAGTAGCATTATCCTGAGCCAGTGCAGCAGCATGAGCTGAGCGTCGCAGGTGCAGTCCACCGGTCTTCGTCGACCCGAGACAAGGGATTTAACCAGGACCACCAGGGGCTGGGAAGATGTGCAATCCAAGCCTCTGGCTTTCATGGGTGCTTATCCGGAATCCCGTGCCCAGTGGTACGGAGAGTTCGATTTCAGGCCGAGTTTTGAGTTGAAGCTCGCCTCCGACGAATGCAATGCCATGAGGCCGCAAAGCCTGATCAGGTGAGTTACTGATCAGATATCGGATAGCTGGCTGGATGCCAAACGGCGATGAGGCAAGTACTGTATCATTTGTCGGGTTGGAATGGAGGACGCTGCGGTGCTGTTCCGACTGCAAGGCTCGCTCAGGTCGTTAACAGGAGTTATGGCTTTCAGGACCATTCCTCGTGGTTTTCGAAACTTAGACGATGTGGAAACAGGGGCTACGGGCGAAGCCTCTTACGCAAAGCGGATCTTGTCGCCAACTGACCTTTAGACTAGAGTCTTGAACGCTCGATGTTCGACTTCCAGGACACCATCCCGGGGACAGCCGCTGGTGAACGGTGGCTCGGAAGCAACTGTTGGCGCGAACTCGATTTGTTCGACTTGTGGAGGGTCCTAGACACGAAAGTTCGTGTCAGAACGTGCAGCCTGAAACTTCTTCTCGGCTGCACATCAGTAGTTGGATCGCTCCTTCACCCAGCTGTGTTCGGGCTTCTCGGTTAAGTCAAGAGGAAACAGGGCCCAGCAGGCGCATCTGATGCTTCATGCTGGGCCCGAGCCATCGGCAGACTAGCGGCCCTGAAGCGAGCATTTCTTGAATCTGCGCTTCTGAGCGATTCGAAGATTATGCGAGGCTGCGAGGTCTGATCGTCAACGACCTCATTCATGTGAGTTGATTTCCGAACTTCTCTAAACTTTTAACCCTAAAACCTAAACCCGAAGCTTGTCCAAGCTACCCATCAACCTTTGGGAGTTCATCATTCAGATGTTGCTGTTCGATGCGTGGCTTTGGGTTGTGAGCTCGGGATGCTGAACCTCGGACTCTAGGGTACGAAGCTGTGACGTGTTTCAGCATAACTGCCCGATGAGCTTGAATCTGAAGCACCCTTGATTGGAATCGTGTACTCGGATCCGAGCATGCGTTGAGATCACAGTCTGTGCTCCAGGATATGTGGACGCAGATGATGGCACCACCACCTTCGCGGTGACTTCCATGGCCGCCACCTTTGCCGTGGCTGGTGCACTTCGCTGGCGTACCCTGGCGCAGATAGATCTACCATCTACACGGTGGATGCGTGCAGTAGATTGTGGTTCTCGTGGGGGTGGTGCGGGTGGCGGTGCGATTGTGCCTTGCTGCCGTTGGTTATGATTCCTGTCAGTGAGGGCAGTGGTGGTTGTGGTGCTGCTGCTGCTGTTGTTCTTGGACTCAAGGGCGGCCGTTGTTGCTGTTGGGGTTGTCTTTGGTCGGCTCTTTGGATGCCCGGCTGCCCCTGATCTCAGGCAAGAATCGCCGCACCCCGGCGCTGCGTGCTGGTGGAGGACCTTCCACCGCAGTGGTGATCACTCCTCAGGAGCTTATGGGAGCGAGCTGCCAAGGCCTTCAGGGTGCTTTCGGGGTATGAGCTTACGCCCCTTGCGGCTCCATCAGTGTACCAGGACGTGGGGTGGAGGTATGGAAAGCGGCGCTTTCCGACAATCTGGTGGCATTTTTAACATAGAACGTCTACGGGTCTGGGACCTGCCGACACCTTTGTTCAGTGTGGCAAGAGAAGAAAGGTTTAGAGTTTAGAGCGCCGATACTGGATGATGGCAAATCCGCAGGCCGCGTGACGATGGGGTCAGGATCTTGACAAACTACGCCCTGATCATCCCTAAACCCCGAAACCCGAAAACGCCAAATCCAAAACGCCAGACCTCTGAACCCCACAAAGCCCACAACCCCCCCCGGGCCTGTTTAAATCTTTGATTTGTGGGTTGGAGGCCTTCGGGTTCCAGTGCCTCGAGCTTCCTTTTCTTGATGGCACGGCCCCCACGGGCGAGGAGACGTATCAGGAGCTTCTGGACAAGTCTGAATACTTGCGCCTCGGTTATCCTTTCGGTTTCTGACGAATGCGACTGCCTGACAGCACGCCGCCGTAACAAGTAATCGACCACACTTCATGTTATGGCATCGTGCACGCCCTTTCGCGCAAAGCCCTGCAAGCTTAATCTGTCCATTTCTCGGCATCGGCATAAACTGTTGACGACGTCTGCTACTGGCTGCTACTCCCATCCGGGTAGCACGTGCAATCGAAGCCTAGAATGAAGTTTCCAGCCTTTGAGTGCCTCTTCTCCGTTTCTCCCGCTCTGCATGGTGTCCTCACGCCCTCAAAGGCGCGACCAAGCTCCGCTGAAGACCTTCCATGCCGCCTCTCATTCTAAAAGGTGTTGAAAGTTGTCAATGCTAAGGTACAGGGCTTTCGGAGGGTTGATTCCGAGGGTTGGGACCGCCGGTTTTAAATCCTGGAGTGCCCTTTTCACCGTACGCATCCGGAGTCTGACGCATGCACCTGCAATTCCTCCCTTTTCCTACAAGCAGATCGGAGCAAGATGCACAGATCGCCAGGAGCTGCTCAAACAACTTCGTTGGCTGGAGGGTAGCTTCAATAGCTTGCCTTTTTGGGTTCCGATTCCGGTCAACAGACCTGGACAGTACTCAGTCTCACTACTGTACTACACTTCACACTTCTTGCTCAGAAGTATTCTTACGACTATTGTTCATAATTTTCGTCGCCTTCTTGCTATGTTACAGAGTAATTACGAGACTCCGTCTCTTGCAAATCCTACGCCGGACAGAACAAACCTCCGAGAACAACGATAATCACCCTAAGCCCTAGATCGTGAACCCTAAACTTTGAACCTTTGCCACAGCGCTCTGAAGCCCTAGGCGTTCATGGGTGGTGCTTACGTCGGCATGGCCGGACTTCTGTCGCTGGTTATTGGCGGCAACGTGACGCACGAGTGGCTCAGCCTCGTGTACTTGAGGGCTAAAGATGTGCAGTCTCATGGTCGACGGATTTTAGCTCTCCAGGTTTGTGATGTCGAGCGCAATTCACCCTGCACGAGTGGAACCGTGCTGGAGAGATTGTCAGCCGTGCAGAGTCTTTGAGGTATAGCTACAGTACTTCTCGCTAAGCATAACTGTCAACGTCACGCAGCTGCACACTCGTGGGTTGCAGGGCTTGGAAGGCCATCGGGCTGTCCGTTGACCGCCAGCGCACTTTCAAGGTTTCGATGCTTGAAGGTCTGTGGTAGGGGCTAAGAGTTTGGGAGAGGGTGTAAGCTTGGGCTGGGTTTGTACGCGGTTCAGTATTGGACACAGCAGCGCCTGGCACCCGAGCACCATGCAGCCTGTCTGCCCGGCATGCTTTACCCCCCAAGAGTCGTGAGGCGACACCCGTAACTTGACCTAACCAAGGTTCATCAATCAGAAGGCCATTTTCGCGGCCTTGTTCCCGATCAACTTACTGCTCGTGCTGCAGCAGCCCGTCTTGATGGCATACTGTGAAGGCAGAATCAAAAGTTCTGGGGTTTCGGCTACGGACCTGGAAGATGCTCAGCAGAGTGATTATACACATTCCCGGAAGTCAGTCCTGTGCTGCAATGCTGAAGTGCGCGACCCTTCTGCAAAAGGAAGGCAGGGCTGAGGTCCTGCAGGCACTTGCGAAGTCTACACTGTCTGAACCCATATATACTTGTACTGCAGGATTCTGTGCTTTGAAATGATTCACAGTATACTGTATTTGCAGCTTGTTTAGTGTAGAGTTATACCCCAAAAGTTTTGCCTCAAACCTCCCAGACCTGAAACCCCGAACAGCCTCGACTCGACTGGGACTCTTCTTCTCCGATGCCAGCGCTAAACATATTGGGGAAAAGTATTTTGCCCAATATGTTTAGGACCGGCTATCGTGCAGCTACAGCCTTGACCGCTCGTCGGCTTGGGCTTTCGGCCCATCACAATTTTGTTAGGGGTTTATAGGGGTTCAGAGGTTTTAGGCATGACGCCTAACTTCCTCTGATTATACCTGTGGCATCGTGAGGGAAAAAAGGGTGGGAAGAGAGCTCTCCCAAATAATCCACACCTCCTAAACTCAAAACCCTTTTTGAACCTCGTCGGAAAATCTCTCCAAAGCCGAAAGCCGAGGACGGGTGGCCAGCTTTTCACAGGCAACTCCGCGACAATGGCGATTGGTGTCTTCGAGGGAAAGGCCAGGATAGCTCGCAAAGTATGTTTAAGGAGTAGGGCATGTAGGAGGCAAAGTTAATACAGGGACCATATAAAAAGCACTGTACCAAGACAATTAATTCCCGCAGCCATGGTATGGTCTTTGGGCCCAAAAGCCTTAAAAAATGAGTCCTTAGATCCCTGGGATCAGGCTAGGTATTACTGCTATCCGAAGCTCCAAGCGCGCAACCTTCAAGGCCTGAGCGTACAAAGCCGTGGACCTCAAAAGCCCACCATGTCTTCAGTATATGGGTGGTTGTCAAAATTAGGGTCCCTTTTTGGGTACCCTAAATACTAGGTGCCGTATTAAAATAGCTCCTCTTAACAACGCCCTCTATTTGGGCATTTAGGGCTTTACGGTATTTAGGGTTCGTGGGCCTGCAGGTTCTTCCCATAGCATTCAGTGGCACTCAGAGTGGGTTCGGTGCATGGAACACCTGGTCATGATCCGTAGAGGAGTTTGGAAACGAAGATATGGTTGCCTTGGCAACGTGTGCTAAGCAGGTTGTTTAAGCATGTGCTTAGGGGAGAGCCCACTTATGAATCCAGAAGTAGATTCGGGCTGCTAAACGTTTTCACGAGGTTCAATGGGCCTCCAACA
Source organism: Symbiodinium sp. CCMP2592 (assembly GCA_905221615.1). NCBI lineage: Eukaryota > Dinophyceae > Suessiales > Symbiodiniaceae > Symbiodinium > Symbiodinium sp. CCMP2592. The sequence goes on along the minus strand of CAJNDT010002302.1, from coordinate 660,710 downwards.
GCTGTACAAGACATTTCGGCCTCAGCAAGGTCTTGCATCAATTGGAACGAAACTGGAATCGCTGGTTAGCTGTTGGTTCGGCATCTCGTGAGTAACTAGCAGCAGTCGACAAGCAGTCGCAGATAATACCGTAACTTCTTGGCAAGCTATGTCCTAGTACCACCTCGTTCAGACCAGTGTTTAGAGTACAGACTTGGGTACTTGCCAACCTCACCCTCATGGCGGGCGGGAAGGATGCTCAATTCCATGTGCATGGGATTGGACAGAAGATGACGACAGCGAAGCACAACTATTGCATGTTAGGTTGTCAGACTTCGTGTGTTGCTCATGGTAGGTGCTGATCCTACTCAGTGGCAAGGAGTGACCACCATGAATGGTTTGTGTTAATGATACTTCTGAATAGCGACTTTGAAATCTACCATCCTAAATCCGAAAGCCAAAATCCCAAAACCCTGCTCCCTGAGTCGAAGCGCCCTGGCCCCGAAAGCGCTGAACTCGTGAACCCGAAAGCGCAGAAAGCCTCAAGACCATAGAAGAAGTCTCGAATTTCTTTCGAAGCAGGTTACTACGAAGCAGCTCCTCCGTCACTTGTCTTCGATGACAGCACCGTGTGGGAAGCACCAAAGAATGACCCTTAGCCCCCCCAACGAACCCAGAAACTTTGCCCTCAACCCAGAAAGCCTCGATCCGTGACCACGCGCCAGCATCTGGCAGCTCCGGGGTGTAGTGGGACTGAGTATGCTTGCTGCACGACACAAGTTGCTCGAACCAGGCTCTGGGACTGGGATTCCCGGACTGGGAGTGTCGCAATACCCTTTTTATTCCACCAGCAGAACAGAGCATGGGCATACTGTCGTCGCCGATGCGGTTGAACTGCCCCGCCGACGGTGTCAGCACCCGACGTTGGTCTATGGACATGCGTGAAATTTCTTATACGGACGGCCCACCAATTTGGATTGCTGCCATTGCGGACTGCATGGAGCCCTGAGCTGCAAGTATGACCCACCAACGTGGCGAATGAGTGTGCTAACATACCAACACTGGCCCGCCCCTGTGTCGACATGACTCACCTCCGCATCGTTCTGTTCGGACAGTTTTGTCGTGTCGGCATTCAGGATCACTCTTTGTTTGGAGGGTTTCGCGGTGAGGTTTGCAGCTTTCGTGAACCATCAAGCCAATGGTGCTCAAATCAGACAGACCGTCATCATGATGATTGTGATCATGATGATGCCGTCGTTGACTAGTTGTACTTGCCGTGTCCTTTGGATCAGTTCTGACGTTTTGAATAGCCACGACCGGAAGAATCATTCTGAGAAGCACGAGCACGTGGGTGGCTCGGCTCCAACCTGTTGTAGCCCGCTCGAAGCACTTGCCCCTCAACATCCCTCAACCCTCAAACCTTACACTCTGAAACCCAAAACCCTGAGCACTTAGCCCTGCGAAGGCAACTGGGCCATTGCCTACATTGGCAACATCTGCGGCTGCCTGCTGATTGATGCAGTGGCACGCTACACCGGGTGCCGTGGCAATACCAATACGGTTTACTGGTAAGGTTTAGTTTTTGGTTTCGGGCTCAGGGTTTTGTAGCATTGAGGGGTTTATCAGGTATAAGATTCAGCGCTTGCAAACAAGATAGACCAGAAACCCATAGCCCTTGCTGGTTCTTGACCTGCCCAAGATGGACCTGGAGTCCTTGAAGTGTTGGGGCTTGGAGCCGTTCTCAGCAGTCTCATTAGGATGGAAAGCCTTGTTGTAGCCTGTCTGCATCCTTCATAGTGAGTCTTATTGCAGCGTGATAGCCACATAGCCAGGGTCTCCCTTCTGCTCACTCTGGAGATGTACACCGTACTTCCTGGCTCTTTGCTAGCAGGTTGACTAGAGGAATCCTTTTTCCGTGTACGATATGAACGCAGTTTTTTCGGAATCAGGTTTCAAGCCAGATGAGTTTGAAGGCTGTGAGTCATGCGGTACTGAAAGCCTCAAAGCATGCGGCAACTCGTGGCATGTAGAAGTTCAAGACGTGACCTTCTCTGAGAATCAAGCGGTTTCGTGTTACGAGTCATTCAAATTGTAGGTTGCGGAAGACTGAACCGCTGACCCTAAGCCTCAAGCACTGCACTCGGCACAAGGATCCGTGGTTTTTGTTTACCATCACTTCTCAAGGCTCCCCGCTCATGTCCTCACGTTGAGAGAGTATATAGGTGGGCGAGGAACTCAACTTTCGAAGCTTTCGAGGTTTCACTGTCCAGCTATGCACCTATGACTTGCGGAGTGGGGATGCAGCAGCCCCCAAAGAACTTACAATCTAAGCCTTAATTAAGCCCTGAGCCCTGAACCGTAGCCACGAGACTGCGATCCCGGAACATGCCGAAGCGTCTCAGACTTTTCACTGCTGGCGCTGCAGAGATGGCCGTCCACACTGCGCCCTGCTCTGCTGTTTCAGGGTCCAAAATCAATTGCTAGGTTTGTCGTTTAGGGTTCGGGTTGTTTACGGTTTAGGTGTTAGGGTTCAGGTCCAGGGTGTAAAGTTTAGGGTCCCGCGTCTGCAGTCTATGCGGTTTAAGGGTTTCGCGTGCTGCTTTCATGCCCAGGTGTCGGAGCATTGGAGCATTGAGACACGTCGACCCTGGATTGTAGTACCTTTCCCTTACTTCGTTATCTCGTCATACAGTAAACGCCAGAAAGTTGGAATATGATTATCCTAAACCCTTTATGGTAAATTACAAGGTATCCACCCTGAAACCAATTCCAACTTTCTGGAGTTCCCTGTAGGCTTGTACTGCATCCACTGTAACCTCGACTCCAAAGGCTGAGTCCAACAGGACCAAGAGCTCAACAGCATTCTACAGACCTCAATTGCATGTTGCCTTCTTGCCTGCTGGCCTAAATCCTAAGCTGGCTTCGGGTTTCGTTGTGGTGCTTGTCACACCGGATCTACCACAGGAAGCCTCAGTCTCGCCTTTCCCATCGTGCCAGGGTTTAGGGCCGTTAAGGGTTTAGGGTTAGCTGAGCTTGACATCGACCCAAACCAAGGTATTGAAGAAGTGTGGCTCAACCTTCGGACAGACCCTGGTGAAGGGCATCATGTGCAACTGGCGTTTCGGCTCAGTTTTGCGCTTTAGGGTTCAAGCGTTTAAACTTTCGGGCATAGAGTACCAGTGCCATGCCAGGATACCCGCCCATGTTTCTGAGTCACGGTCGTTTGAGTGCCCGAAGGTTTGATCCCGAAACCCCACCTGCGGGCTTCGATCCCTGGATGTTGACCGCCCAGGCTCGTTTGCATGGCCGTGTGGCTGTGCACCATGGCCAAGGACGATGGCTTTTGTGCTTTCGACAAGGGTATCACCGTGTATCTTTCCTGCGGTAGAGGCCTGAATGATTGGCGAGACTATCTTGGGGGTCCGTACTATAATGACTGTAATATAGTATAATATAGTACAATTCAGTATATTAGCATGATATAGTCTAATGTAGTATAACATAAGATAATATAGTACATGGTAATATACGCCCGAACCCTATTCTAACCATTCAGGATTGAGGACTGAGGACTCTCTAGCATGAGAATCACCATCCTCAATCTGTCCTCTGAGGGTTTAGACTCGCCGGTCCTAGGCCCCAAACCCAGCCCCAGCGATTTGGGAGGACCTCACGGGAAAGATGGTCGGCGTTTGGTTCCCCATCTCGATGTTCATTGCGACGTGGCACAAAGGAGTATGTCTTAGGTGGCCTTAGATGGAAAGATATAATAAATGACTACTGCTTTAGTGTTTCTACGTTCCAATGTACATCCCAAAACCAATATTCTAGTTATTAAGGCTGTCGACCCTCTCTGAGGCCTTCCTTCGTCTGATTCCATAATCCAGGAACCCTGCAATGAGCTCATGAAATGTTCAGCCTGACAGATTGCTCCCTGTTTTTTGTTGCTGTCTCGACTTGCTGACGCTCTAAGGGTGTTGCCTAATGATAGCGCAATTCCTCCGTGCAAGAAAGACCCTGCGAACGACGGTCTGTAGTTCTGTTCACAGTGAAACGTTTATTGGATGTGTACACTACAGTTTCGATGAGGGCTGTTCGACTTGTATGCTTCGAACTCAAACTCTTCCTTTACTTCAGCAAGCCTCATCCAGTCGCCATAAAACCTCTACGCGCTAAAACCTTGGGTGCTGGGTCGTTTCGGGCATTGATTACCGGCTTTGTAGAGCAAGATCCACATCGGGGGCTTCAATTCGGGGCGACTGAGTCAAACGAGCCCAAAGCATAGCTTCTCAACCTGCCTGGCAAGGCCATCGGCTTTGAGCATTCCGTTGCCAACATGCCTCTGGGCTGTAATTGGAAAACGGGCATTTGGGCTGGGATGGGTGTCGAAGGAAGTGCGATGGATGGCGAAAGAAGTGTTTGGCAATTGGCTTGGGCCACCGGGTTTAAAGTGCCGAAATCCCAGGCACGCCGTGTATTTTTGACAAGCTTCGTCTGGGTTTTCTCATGTCTCATGCGCCCTGCTGACGTTTCTGTGCCTGCCTTGGCCTGCTTGCGACCTTATGAACCCAAGCCCGGAGCCCTGCCTTAGAGACATCATCTTCAGATCCCGACGTTTAAGCACAGAGAAGTGAAGCGAGTCGCAGACCAAAAGCCCCCAATTGCACATCTCTACATCCAGCGCGAAGACTGTAAACACCGGGTAAACCTACAAATCCTCCTTCGCCGCTTGCGAGACTGAAGCCTGCTAAGGCGAGACCCTAAATCCTAAACACCAAATTGTGTCTAACCGAATGAGCAGACGGAAAAGAGGGCACAAAAAAGCACCAAATTGTGAAACCCTAAACTCTACACCCTGAAACCCTGAAGCCTTAAATCCTAAACCTGCAATGCTGCAGGTTCATCCTCCCTGCTGGCATCTTCTCCGGGGCACCCCTCTCCTGGGCCGACATCTTCTTGAAAAACCTCATTCCGGCCGGAGCCTTCCGGGTTTCTTAGGGTTCAGGGTTTACGATTTTGGGACCTGTAGTCCTGTAGAAGGGTTCATTCCAATCGATTCACACTGGTTTCCGCCAGTTTCCGCGAGCTTCTTCGACTCTCTCTTCAAGCAGAATTAAGGGGAATCTAGAAGACACAGCTACCTGTCAAGCTCGAGCAACGGCATCAAGAGGCTATTTGCATGTGCCTCTGGGTTGCAAGGTCATGTGAGAAACGTCGAAGGCATTGCATTGCAGTATTGCAGTGCAGTGCATTCATGATTTGATGCGGTACATTACATGCATGCACGCATCCACCCACCCAGAGACCCACCCAACCACCAACCCAGCCAGCCAGCCATCCATGCATGTATACATGCACTCATGCATACGCACATGCATAGTTACATACATCCATACATCCATGCATGCATGCATACATACATATACACAAACCTACGTACCTAGATACCTACATACATATATGCATGCACGGATACCTACATACATGCCTATATGCATACATATGCGCGCTTGAATGTTGTCATTATTTGCTTTGGGGCTCAGGGGTTATACGGTTGTTGTGTCATCACCGACTCACTTCTGCCAGTCTCTCCCGTTCCTTGGTTGGGGTATTTTTGAAGTTGCTTTGTTTCAGAAAGGCTTTCAGAAAGCTGCACCAGAGGTTCTGAAGGGTCGATGGTTTGTACATATTGGTTGGTGGTTTGTGCTGCGATTTTGAAGTTTTGAATGTTTTTGTACAGGCTGGAGGAGGGCTACTGCCCCTTACTTGTACGGCGGATTTCGAAGGCGAAGACAATGAAGAGAGAGGCGATGTTGTGACTCCGCAAAACACGACAAAGTCTGAGCTTGACACCCCATACTACGCTCCAGGCCACTTGCGACAGGGGTCGGAATAGTTAGGAATTGTATTAGTCGCAAGTCTAGTCATATTATTACCCCACAACCCTATTCTGTTAATTAAGGCCCCTACATTTGGCTTGGCATCTGAATCCAGGCACACAGTTTCTCCTCAGGTCACCATCGGCAACGCCCTTGCTGGCGCCTTCGTTGCGGCTCCGCAGCAGAGGGGTGCGGCCGAGTGCGCACGGTGGGCTGTATTGACTTCCGAGGGAAAAGCGTTGCACATCCTCAGGCCTGTCGGTTCAGGGATCAGAGTTGGAACTCTCAAGTTTCAAAGTTCCCCAGAAAATCTGGACCCTCACTCCCAGGCCTGTAGAAACTTGAAATGCCCTCAGTCCGGATTTCTGTAAATACTACTGTTCTTACTTTCTTATGATGGTTGTTGGTATTATTATTAACCAAGCCCCGGCTCCCTCAAAGGTGGGCGGAGGCATGTCCTTCGCCTTTGGAAAGCTTGGCAAGAAGGAGGCGAAGAAGGTGGTGGAGAAAGAAGAGGCCGAGGAGTGAGCTCAGGACGGGCATGCCAGGTTTTGGGAAACCTAGCTTGTGTCGTGGTACTTGGGAAATAGTAAGAACAAGTGCGAGGGGAATCAGAGTGTTATTGCAGGACTCAGCAACCAAAAGGGTTTGGGGGCCTAGACAAGTTGTGTTGGTCCACAACATCAATGCAACGAAGAATCCACTCCCAAAATGGGGAGCATCCGGGAGCATGTATGAGAATGTGGCTAGTCCAAAGCTTGGAAGGCACATGTGCACATGGCGGAAACCCTATTGTTATGCTGACATGTTCGAGAAACTCTACCGCCAGACTCCAAACCTTAAACCCTATAAGCTCTAAGCCCGACCCCGAAATCCGAAACCTCAAACCATCAAATACTTAGGAAACTTAGGAAATTCACGGCATCTAGATGGCCCGGCCTGCTTGGCCTTAGTCGATCCTGCAGCCTGAATCAAGTCCAAGGTGGGCACGAAAATGCACGGGGCCTCAACAATTAGAACTGGGTTTATACCATAATTAATTGTTGTGGAGACTCTCTCGCGATGTTTTTTCTAATTATTCCGACCCCTGGAATAGGATTCCAGAAATGCATGCTTACAGCTCGACGCGCCTCTTACCCGGAATCCAGAGGAGCGGCAGCTGTCCTGCAAAGATGGTCCGAGGTGATCCGCAATGCAAGACCGAAGCCGGTAAAATTAGATCATCCTTGGAGCAGCAAACCACGTAGCCTCATTATGCGCGCAAAACCAAGACAGGCAATGCATGGCCAGCCGTCGAGCTCACTTCAAGAGAATGAGCATGCAGATGAAGTGCGCGACAGGTAATCTGGGATTTTGTTTGTGCCTGTCTCAATGCCGACCTGACGGAAATCCTAAAAACTTCAGAGGAACATGCCCCAAAACTCCAAACTCCAAAACCCGAAAGTCGAACCAGCTCATGTTGTCAGGCTGAGATTTTTTCAGACTGTGTTGAACCTGTTGGGCCTTCGCCTGTTTAAAAGGCGGACTTCGAGCTCCAGCATTTTTAACGTACACAGGAAGCTGCAGATAGGCTGTGCCTCTGTTGACCAGTCTAGAAGTCAAAATACTTACCTGTATATTTCCCTTGGGTTCCTCATGATAACCATGCCATAAAAGAGCCCCAAACCCGATTCTAAACAGTTAAGGAGTCAAGGCCCCTACATTACGTTGCTGTGACTTGTTTCACGACACGGGTTGTCTCGCCGATGTGCAAGCAAGCTGTTTTCAATGCTGTTGAGTTTGCACCTGAAACACTAGGATGCCCAGTAGTACCCTTATTCCCTTTTTCTAGTCCTAGGTTCCTTATCAAGTTACCCAATACCAAAAAGAGAGGCCTTTTTATTCCTAGGTTACAGGGTATCTTAGAACACTGAGCCCTATATGTCTCCTCGTCTAAGCTCTACAGACCCTGAGCATAGCATCGCGGTACTTGGTCAAAGCATCGACCACGGCGTGCGGCGAGTGCTTGAGGTTTCGTGGCTATCGCTTTATAGCCCCGACGTACTTGTCATGTAATGTACCCCAAACCCCTTTGGAATGCAATTTAAACTCCCCTTTCATTAGCTTGCTCATACAGAGGCAGAGCCTGTAGGAGCACCCGTTGCGGCGACCGGTTTCCATCCAGCGACATGAAATGAATATGTATGGACGTCATCGAATTTTGTGTCAAAGGTTCAGGGGACCCTAGACCCTGACCTTGATCCCCATCGGCGGCTCGGGAAGGATTCAGTTGGGTTTCGGAAACTTGCGAACACCGGCTTTCCATTGAGAGAACAGGCGAGGAAGGACAGATTTCGGGACACTTAGTTTTTCCAGTTTGAGCTAGGTCTTGCAGGGTATTTGAGGTTGTGGGGTGATGGCTCGAGGTTTTAAATTTCTGCGTCTGAAGGTTCATGGTTAGGTCGCAACTGCCGAGTGCTGGTAGTCTCAAACCAGACGGTCACAGATGCCCCAAGGCCTATAGGCCCTGGGCCCTAGACCTCAGGCCTCAGGAAACTATTCGAAGCTGCATGACTCCTTGACGTTTGTCAGGCTCCGGAGAATTAGCAAGCGCTGGACGTTGTGAGCATTCATCTCTTTGTGATAGAGTTTTCCCGTGGCCTTCTCCAATTATGGCCATCATTTGCCTGTTCTGTGATACGTTTCCAACAGCTCAGCCAGAATTCAATCCATATCGCAAGAGTGCATACACGAGCGCACCAGTTTAGACATTTGCTTACTGCACCCTTGTGTTTTGAGGTTATGATTGCTGCTGCTGCATTGTGCTGATGCTGTTGCTACTGGTGAACACTTGCTATTATTGACGCTGCCCTTGTTGATTCATTGTTGTTGGCTTCTGCCGCTGTTGTTCGTTGTTGGTCTCCTGTCGGTTGACTATGTGATCGTTTATTAGGTTGGGTCCCTTGGTTGGTTGGTTGGTCAGCTGGCTGGCTGGTTGGTCCTGTTGTTGTTGTGATCGTCGTCGTCGTCGTGGTTGCTGCTGACGATGATGATACGAAGTGGTGGTTGTCGGGGGAGTTGATGGGGGCGTCGAGGTTTTCCTGCTTGCCAGCATTCATTCGACTTCATATTGCTAGGTCCTCTCAGCCTACGAGAAAGAAATGCTGATTGACAATGAGACATAGGCATAGTTCATGTTTTTGTAAATGAAACGTAACTATGCAACACATGCTAGCATATATATATATATATATGTATATATGTATGTATGTATGTATGTATGTATGTACATATATACACACATGTATACACTTCTCATTTTGCATCACATGTGGGGTTATGTGTATGTATATATATACATATATATATATATATATATATATACGTGTGTGTGTGTGTGTTTGTATATGAATATATTACACTTTTTGAGCTGCACTCTTCGTTTCCTGGTACATAATACAAACCAAGAGAGGTATACTATATACTACGTAATATAATACTCCGTCATATGTATGTATGTCTACAGCCGAAATTAGATAGTACTAGATTTAGAACATATAAGGTTTTTTACATGCCGTATATTATATGATATAGTACATCATATGACAGAAAATGTACAATATATAACATATGATATATATATATATATATATATATATATATATATATATATGCTACCCCCCCCCCCCCATTGACCTACCTTTGTTGGGGGTCTCAGGAGCAATGAGTGGCAATGATGCATGGACAAGGGAGGGCCTATTTTTGTCGCCATTATTTTTTTGCACCTGTGGCTTGTTTTCGTGTGTTTGTTATAGATAGTACTAGTACTGGTAATAGTAAAGAGTAATAGAGTAATACAGTCATAGACTAATAGACGAATAGACGAATAAACTAATAGACAGAATAAACTAGTAGACTAATAGACGAATAGACGAATAGACGACTAGACTAGTAGACTAATAGACTAATAGACTAATAGACTAATAGACTAATAGACTAAACAAACTAAACAGACTAAAAGACGAAGAGACTAATAGAGTAATAAAGTCACAAAGCAATAAAGCAATAGAGCAATAGAGCAATAGAGTAATAAAGAAAGAGTAATAGTACAAGAAACAGTGCGCGCGAAGCGCGTGACCCGCAGGCTTTGCTCCATGACTTTATGCATTGGTAATGGTAATAGTAATAGTAATGGTAAGAGTAATAGTGCTGCATAGTAATAGTAAAGCAGTACCAGCAACAGTAGCAATAGCAGTATTAGTAGTACGAGTAGTAGTAGTAGTAGTAGTAGTAGTAGTAGTAGTAGTAGTAGTAGTAGCAGAGTAATAGAGTCATAGAGTCATAGAGGAAATAAAGTAGATAGAGTAATAGAGTAATAAATAGAGTTAGTGGAGTAGTAGAGTAATAGAGTATTAGAGTAATAGAGTAATAGAGTGATAAGGAGTAATAGAGTAATCGAGTAATCGAGTAATCGAGTAATAGAGTAATCGAGTAATAGAGTAATAGAGTAATAGAGTGAGAGTATAAGAGCAATAGGGTCATAGAGTAATAGAGTAATAGAGTAATAGAGTAACAGAGTAATAGACAGAGTACTAGAGTAATAGAGTAATAGAGCTTTTGGAGTAAGAGAGTAATAGAGTCATAGGGTAATAGAGTCATAGAGTATAAGAGTATGAGAGTAACAGAGTAACAGGGCCCAGGGCCCCAAACAAACAAAAAAAAATGGCAGCAGAAGCAGAAAACTAATGTGGCCAGATATTCTCGGCCCCAAGTTCAAGACTCCAAAGATTGAGGCCTCTCAGCACTTTGGAACTGTGAGAGCTGCAAAACCTGGAGCGGCCCCAATCTTTTTGAGATTCAAGACTCAAAAAGATTGAGGCCTCTCAGCACTTTGGGACTGTGGGAGCTCCAAAACACTGAGAGGCCTCAATCTTTTTATGGTTTTGAAGCCAAAACGCTGGGAGGCCCCAAAAGACTCAAAAGACTCAATCTTTTGGAGGTCTTGGGAAACTAGGTTCGGGATTCCAAAAGATTGAGGCCTCTCAGTGTTTTGGAATTTGGAAGCTGCAAAACACTGAGAGGCCTCAATTTTTCTGAGGTTCGGGATTCCAAAAGATTGAGGCCTCTCAGTGTTTTGGAATCTGGAAGCTGCAAAACACTGAGAGGCCTCAATTTTTCTGAGGTTCGGGATTCCAAAAGATTGAGGCCTCTCAGCACTTTGGGACTGTGGGAGCTCCAAAACATTGGAAGGCCTCAATTTTTTTTGTGGTTTTGAAACCAAAACGCTGGGAGGCCCCAAAAGACTCAACAGACTCAATCTTTTGGGGGTCTTGGGGGACTAGCCTTAAAATCAATAAGATTGAGGCCTCTCAGTGTTTCGGAATCTGGAAGCTGCAAAACACTGAGAGGCCTCAATTTTTCTGAGGTTCGGGATTCCAAAAGATTGAGGCCTCTCAGTGTTTTGGAATCTGGAAGCTGAAAAACACTGAGAGGCCTCAATTTTTCTGAGGTTCGGGATTCCAAAAGATTGAGGCCTCTCAATGTTTTGGAATCTGGAAGCTGCAAAACACTGAGAGGCCTCAATTTT